>PNEQ01130198.1:0-44851 GCA_003012365.1 Medauroidea extradentata | reverse complement strand
TATGTTGCTAACGGAAAATAAAGTGCGTAAAGTGATAGACGTGTGACGCGATGAGAGCAAAAATTATGTGTACATTTTATATTTGTACTGATATTAATTTGAGTGGCCTAGTTTTGAAATTCACGTAAGTTATTTTAACTTGTGTGGCATGGTATTTGTGAGTGTAGGCCTAGTACCTAATGGGCTATACATGTGGCATACGTCTCTCAGTGAGTCGTAAATCGTGATACGTTGATTATTTCTAAATAATTCATTGCTAATGTGTAGTGAATACGAGTGGCGTTCGTACAACTATACTGCAATAAATTTAATTAGGTCTAGTTTGTTGAAAGTTCAATGTTCACCGAGATAGGGTGTGAAATGTGTAGACAGCAAGTCTCACGAAAGACTTAAAACTAAAATTGTAGCCCTCCCGTTTTATGAAATAAAGAGAATCCCAACAGAATCACTCTTAAATTTAAAGCACGTATGTGGAAACAAGTCGGCAAGAAAGATGTGATGTTGAAACACCCCATCCAAGCAAGTAAAACAGAGACGTAATATCACTGTTCTAAGTAATTAGCCAAACAGGTACTTGCAAAAAATGTTCGCTATTTATTTACATTATCATTTGCATAAAAGTTTTAAGCAAAGTTTTTAAGGTTACAAATAACCTCGTCACAAACCAACTCTATTTTCTCGTCGCGTGCCACGTAAAAATACCCTCAAAATATATTCCGGGGAAAGGATAATTCGTTGCCCATTTTATATTGCTTACTTAGTAAAAAAAACATTTCAGTTTCGTACTTCTTGTACTTCGTAACTATTAAAAGCTTAAATGTGTACACGAAAACGTAAATAATTAATGTTCATAGAACACTGGATACAGATAAAGATATCCAACTTTTATGTTAATTCACTTTCACACACCCGAAAATTGTCCAATGCGCATGCGCGAAGGGCGCAGATATACTTGCGTCGAGCCATTTGCTAGTCGCAGATTTTCAGGCACTTTGCGCCGTCACGTGACCACTTGCACATGCCTATTTGTATATTTAATACCAAAGCCACGCAGCGCAAGTGCAAATTTTGCGCTGCACCTCTCAAAAGCGATATTTAATCGCCCCCCGGGGGCATCATTTCAGGTTTTTCCAGGAGGGGGCAAGATTTTGTTTTCTGACGACAGTGACCTTGTTGCATCTTTTTTACTAATTAAGCATGTATAAATTAGATACTTTAATAATAAAACTTCAGTTTAATGTCCTTAAGTTAGCATTATTTATATTTAAAAATACAAAAAATATATTTATACACAAAAATTCCAAATCGAGGGGTGGCATTTGCTCCCCCCCCCCCTTGTATCCCACAAATGATGCCCCGGTTCGACTTACCAAATTATCCCATCATAAAGCGTCGGTAATGTATCCATTGGACCAAAGATTAATAACATAGATTATACTGCAGTTCATTATTTATGCACAGTATCACGTCACTCACACCCGCAACTTACAATAATAATACATAGTAACGTACTATTCATAAAAGTTATTCTAAGTCAGCTATACATCTATGCGACACCGAAAATTACTTTGTTTAACGGTCTGCAGTGTACAAACACGTGCGCGACGCGAGCGGCCATCATTGTCAACGCGCTGACGTAACTGTCGCGCGCTTGCGCAGTAGATAGCAGGGCTACTCTGCTCATTGCACGGAGCAGGTGTTGATAAGGGCGAGGTTCCCGCATCTCTCTACGTCTCTGGCTAGGACAGGGGGTAGGAAAGGGGCATGACAACCGTGCGCTAGTCCGCGGAAGCACCGAGCCAGGTTTACACCAAAGAAAAGGGCAGCTTACACGAGCGAAATTACTTGAGAAAATTCCGTTCGCCTATAAAACTTAGCGCAAAGCAGTCGATCTCTTATAAAGAAAGGTTAGAAGTATAAATTGTGTCACATTACCTGAAATTTAATAAAATTAAGTACACAATAACTTTGTAAAAGTTTGCTCTGTGCTACAGCACGAGAGCACAGCCTTACGCACCGCCACTGGTCTCCACTAAAAAAAGCCTGCCGAAAGGTTGTCGTGTCAAACCTGTCGCAAGCTTGTCACGACAAGACAGCCACAATCTTGTCATGTCAAACCTGCTTAAATCAAGGGTTTAAAGATTTAACTATAATTATTTATTTCATCTTTAAATGGACCGAAAACAAATATTTTGAGTGGGTCAAAGTTACCCATGTAGTAACCCCACTTGACAGTTGTTCATTAAAGCAGCAAAGTTAACTTGCAGCATGCCTGACTGACTTCACACACTCACGTGTAATTCGCTGCTCTAGTCATTACCTTCCATAAAGGATCGAACGTAATGACATGTTGCTTCATCACAACACTGACACAAGGTTTCTATTATTTCCCACTCTCTACCATGCATCACTTTTCCATGCCTCTGTGAGCTACCCCCCTTCGCCCACCATTTGCAGTATATACGGAGTGGCGATGTTTTCATAACAGTAACTACACAGCTCTCGACTTTTTGGTGTCGCCTCCATACCACCTCTTCTTTCTTCTGCTCCACTGTCCTCGCACCACTGTGCAGAATACCCCAAGTTAACTGTCGACCATAGCAGTAACTCATGTATTTATAAGTGTCTTGCCGTAGCCCATTACACTGTTTTTCAGTGAGAATTAGTTCGTGAAGTACAGTTTGTTGGTTTTGGTTACATACATAAAACTGTAACAAGAAAATGTTGACTATAAATGCCATTGAGTAAAAATTATGGAAGGTAATATAAATTTTCATGATGGTGAGACAGTAACTATTAATGTCTGCAAAATAAACACCATCTCCCTTCAAATATAAAAAAGTACAAATAATTAAAAAAAAACAATGGTAAACTGCCCCTTAAGAGGGACAAATCATGACCGTCTTTTATTTCTGTTGTCTTCTCCGCTCTAAACTTTTCAGGTGTACATGTACACCAACTTTTCAAGCTCTAAATAATAGTCTACAGCTATTTGTTGCATAATTACATACTAAATTACTTCCATATTATCCAACATTTGCTGGAAATTAAGGATTGAGTTAGATTAGCTACAACTATTTTCGTTTACTCTATGGGTACAATTAATACTCTGTATTTATTGATGTATTGACAAATGGCGGCACGTAGATGCTCCGTAGTAAATATGTTAATCAGTGAATTTCTATATTACACAACCACCTTTGTAGGCGTAAATCTGTTAGGTTATGGGTTTAGAACTACTGGAATGTGTATGTAGACATATAACAGGAATAAAGTAAGGTGGTAAGTGGAAATATGAGGGAAGTACGGTGAACTGACGATCGTGACAAGATGGCATCAAGCAATCAAAGTGTGTTCTGCCGATTCTTTCTGATAACAGTGGATTCAGCAACTGTAAATTCTGTGTCAAATTAGTGCTGGGTGAAAAAGAGTCATTGGAGGAAACAAATTAATTTCGAAGACATTGTATAAGACAAAGAAAAGAAGGAGTTATCATCAAGGATGCAAAAGCAAAGTCGGTTATTGTACAGTGCTTACCAGATAAGTATTTGGATCTAGTTAAAGATGCAATAGGGCGAAAGACATGTTAAAATCGCTAGAAGAAGTGTTCGAAAGAAAAAGTGTGTTCAGTAAACCGTACATAAAGAAGAAACTACTCTCTCTTAAGTTCAAACCACATGTGAAATTAGAAGAATATTTCCATCGTTTTAACAGCTTTGTTCGTGATCTGGAGAATGCAGGTGCTAAAATAGATGATACAGACAAGATTTGTCATCTACTCCTGACCATGGGCGAGAATTACAACACAGTAATAACTGCCATAGAAACAATGAAACAAGACTTAACCATGGAGTTTGTCAAGTGTAGACTACTGGAATAGGAGATAAAAAAAAGGGCAAAAAAGCAACAAAGGAAATTTTTCAAGTAATGAAGCATCATTCAAGATAACCTGATATGGATGTGGGAAAGTTGGCCAAAGGAAGGCAGATTGTTGGCACAACAAAACAAGATCTGGAAAAACAAGAGGGGACATGGGAACAAAACCCCACAAAAAATATGTACTATAAAAAGTAACAAAAGTACACCAGGCAGATATATCATTTACAGCATTTGGTTGCGAGTTTATGAATGGACGAAACGTATTCATTCTGGACTATGGCACAACAAATCACCTTGTCATGGAAAGTCTAGAAGAGTACGTGTCAGTCATCAGGGTGCTACCCCACAGCAAAAGGTGATAATTAAAGGCGAGAATGTGATTGTTGAAGGTGAGAAAGGACATTTTAACATTTTATTTTTTAAAGATTAATCCAGTAGCACAAAACATGTTTGCAAGTCAAGAATCACAAGGTAACAACACCACAGATACACTCTGGCACCGAAGACTTTGCCACCTGAACAGGCGAGGCTTAAAAGTACTCAATTTACCATGTACAGAAGAAAAATGCCCACAGTGCCTCCAAGGTAAAGCAAGAAGATTAACTTTTGCAAGATATGCGAAACTTACTCACTCCATAGAGGAACATATCCACTCAAATATAAGAGGCCCTGTGAAGACACAAATGAGAGAAGGTGAGCGATATTTTCACGTGATCGTAGATGATTTTTCCCATTTCACTACTGTGAACTTGTTGACAAATAAAAGTGAGCTGAACAAAATTTGATGAACTACATAAAGATGGTGAAGACCCAGCAAGGAGTGAAAAGCAAAAGGATCAGACTCGACAAAGATGGAGAGTTCAGTTCAAATACACTAAAAAGATTCTGTGCTGAGAAAGGTATTGTCATAGAGTACATAACCTCATACACACCACACCAAAACTCCAAGGCAGAGAGAATGAACCTTACATTGATGAACAAGGTAAGGACGAAATTTGCAGAGACAGATCTTCTCCGCTCACTTTGGGAGAAGCAGTACGTGCATCTGCCTACGAGCTGAACAGATTACCCGCTAATGCCCTGAAGACAGAACTCCAGCCCCAATCAGGTACGGCGAAAATGATTTATCTAAGCTTAAGGTATTTGGTTCACAGGCTTACATGCTGAAACTGCCACGAGAAAACAAGCCGGAACCTCGTGCAAAACCTATGATAATTGTGGGCTATTCCAGCGGTGGAAATCGTCTATGGGACTCCAAAGAGGACAAAATTGTCGTTTCAAGAGATGCTACCTTCGACGAGTCGAAAGTAGGGGTTGAACAAGGTTTCGGAAGATATCTAGACAGGGTCATCATCAATGGAGAAGTACGTTCAGACTCAAAAGAAATAAACACAGAAATGAGAAAAGACAAGGAAGAGACCAAGACAAAAGAAGGAACTAAAAATGAACCACCGGGAGAACTCAGTGAAGAAAGTTATGAAGACTTCATTGGCTTCGACAACACAGGAGACAAAAAAATAAAATAGAAACCAAAAAGGATAGTGAAAAGTCCTTCTCATCTACAAGAATATTAATTGTGCATGGCATACTGCCTATGTACTGGAGAACTACAAGACTATGAAGAAGCCATGAAACTAGATGATGGATGGGAAGATGCGAAACAAGCTGAAATTAAAGCTCTGGAAGAACATGAAACGTGGACTCGTGCTGTTCTACCTCCAGGAAAAAGGGCAATTAAACTAAATCGATCTTTAAGACTAAACAGGATGGTCTAAAGAAAGGAAGGTTGGTTGCAAAATGATTCCAATAGAGGAGACTGAGACAAATGTGTATGCACCGGTGGCAAGACTACCAACCATATTACATCAAAAAATTGGGATGTCAGACAACTTGTTCCAACAGCCTTTCTAAACGGCTACTTAAGACGACGACATTTTCATAAAAAAACCTGAAGGAATCAACAACAAAGGTGGTGAAGTACTCAAGTTGAAAAGAAGTCTCTACGGTCTAAGGTAAGTACCCAGGAAGTGGAACAAAAGGTTTCACAACTTCATGGAGTCTCACGGGATGAAGAGATCGACGAGTGATTTTTGTCTGTACAATGGGGAAAATGTTTGGCTTATCATATGGGTGGACGATATGCTTGTAACAGGACGGAAGTCAGAAGTGGAACATTTGATAAACCTCCTCAAAGGTGAATTCAGAGCTAAAGATCTGGGTATTCTGAGTAAGTTTCTTGGAACCAAAATCATACGAGAGGAAAATGAAGTAAAGTTTTTTAGGAAAAGTTTCATTAACAAAATCCTTGCAAAATTTAATATGATGATGTGCAAAGCTCCAATTGTTAGTGACTTCCATGTTGACACTGAAATGCCCATCAACGAAAAGTTAATGTTTCGTCAACTCATAGGATTGCTTATGTATGTGGCAACTGTCAGTAGGCCTGACACAACATACTCAGTGTGTTACCTCAGCATATTTCTAAATAAACCTACTGAACAGCTGTGGAAAGCTGGGAAAAGAATTCTCAGTTACCTGCAACAAACCCAGTTTTTAGTCTTATTTTCCACCCTTGTGCCAATGGGAAGCTCATATTCTATAGCGAAACGGATTGGGCCGGGGACAAGTTTGACCGTAAAAGTGTGAGCGGCGGTGCTGTTCTTCATGGAGACAACACTATTTTGGGAACATCCAGAAAACAAGGAACTGTAGCACTCTCAGCGGCCGAGGCAGAATATATTGCGTGTGCCTCAGCTACAAGTGATTTAGTTTATCTTCAGGATGTGCTAGACTGCTTTCAGTCTGCACCAAATACACCAGTTCTTCTGACAGACAACCAAAGTGCCATTGACATGACGCAGAGCTTTGAGATCAGTAGGCATTCGTGCCATAGAGACATTAAGTTTCACTATCTTAAAGATCTAGTTGACAAGAAAATAATTATAATCAACTATGTCAGCACTGAAAATAACATTGCTGAATCCATGGCTAAGTCATTATGCCAGTCAAAGTTCGAACACTTCAGACATCTATTAAAAGTAATATAAATTACAATTCGAGTGTTTCTGTTGGACAAGTCAAACGTCAAAATATTTTTTTTTAACATGTTCGACTTGAGCAGGGGTGTTAAGAATTGAATTTGTTTAGTATAGCTTTGATTAGCTACAGCTATTTTCGTTTACTCAATGGGTACTATTGATACTCTGTATTCTATGATATTGATGTATTGACAAATGCCAGCACATATATGTGCAATAATAAATATGTTAATCAGTGAGTGAATTTCTTTATTACACAACCACCTTCGTATGCGTAATCCTATTACTTATTATTTATCTTCCATCAAATATCACAGCATAAAATTGCTGTTACTATGTAATGATGTTAAAAGACGCAGTGTGATACGTTGATGCGGACCATTCCGCTACCCCTTTCCTAAGTTAGCCCGCCATGTGCACCACACCCCTTTTACGAAACAGTTCTCCATCTCTGTTTTGGGAACGCACCCCACCCCGTAGCTCCTCAAGAAGCGGTGGCATCCCAATGTCACCTTCAGTGTGTTGTGATGTGTGAACGGAGAGAGTTGCCTAGCAAAACACCAATACATTGGTAGGAATGTGCCCATTAGCGAATAAAAGAGTAATTGGCATTTCTGTATGTGGTGACCAGGTCCGTGTTTCCAGCTAACTTAAGTTAATGTGGGATTCACCCCCAAAAGGAATTAAGGTACGATGCCAGGGGTAACCTTATTTTGACTGTGAAAGTGTTTTTGGGATAAATGTCAGGTGTAACATAAACTGCCACATAAACACCCCTGTACCAGGCAGCGAGATGGACTTGCCAACATAGCCAACCTTGGCCCATAAAATCCACTAGTCACAATCATTTTTGTAATTCCTTTTCATTGTCATCGTGTGTTTCGACCAAGTGCCAGCGAGCAAAATAAATTAATTTAAATGTTCTACATAACTCCTGTTTGGTCCTATAATATATTTTCAACTCTAGTGCACTTTTTCAAAATCTCGTGATAAACTAAACAAACTTTCCATAAACCATTTTTCGAACTCTAACCAGAAAGTCTATAAATGTAAAGAGTTCCGGGCATTCGCCCACTTCTATTTATGTATGTTTTGTGTTTCGATGAGCTTTTCCCGACACTGGCATGGGCACTGCCCGGTCTGTGCAAAAGGGCTCATCAGTTGACAGTATGCTCTGTACAAGGTGGTCGACTCACGTCACTCCAGGCTCTTCACCTTTCTCTTGTCTCATCAGGTAGTATATCGATAGTCATTTTTTGAATTCAACTGGAACATTTACGACGTATTCATTTATCAGCCAGAGAAACCTCTGAACCACTGCCACTCGCTACACCCAGTGGCTTAACTTTAAATATTCGTTCTTTGTTGCCCACACGGCCTTTTGTAGCATAGCCTACTGGACGGGCTTGGGATTCGGAGCTGCTTCTTCAACCGCTATTTGGAATGTTCGCATGGAATAATGGTTGCTTCAATAATAAGTACATTCCCAGGATATTTTGTACGATTATTGACTTGCAGCTTCACAGTCCTAATGGGACGGGCCCTTCATAACCTGTATTTTCTATTCACCTACATAAGGCGACCAGCGCTTCAGCTCAGTGTGTCTTTTATTGTTTGCTTCGGGCGTGGGTACCACCTAGAGTCCTCTGTATAGGGATTTAAGATGAGCAGTGGGAGGATATGACTACGCTAAGGCCATCGGCCATATGACCCTCAGATCCAGCAATCGAGTGCTCCTCCTCTCCTGACGAGATGGCGCCACCGGGTAAGTGAGCTCCTGCATGAAGCAGGGGTGTGCGACTCTACACAGCACTAGACTGGAGTTATCCGGCAAAATAATATTCTCGCCACACCTTCCGCTCCTGTCAAACTGTCGTCCAACTTTGTGGTGTTAACTAGGACGCTTTCTATGCGTATCAAGACAGCAGTGCAGTGTACAGTCTTGCTTGCAGACTTTCCGTGCCAAGCCACCATGTGGACGCCATTGTGATTGGGACGGAAAAACACAAGCGTGGAGTCGGTTAACTTGTGTCCGCATTCCAGCGCACACCCTTACACTCACTACCTTCCTCCCAGGGGGTGGAAATGTGCACGCCAAGGATAGCACTCCTTCTTAAGGCTATCGAATGACAGAGCTACCTCCTCTCCCGTGCCGCGCGAAGAGGTCTGCCGCATTGCGAGAGGACGGTAACATCGCGGTGAACAGCTGATCGTCCACACCTTGTGCATTAGTGCATCATTGCCTACCACAGCAGGTATGGGACCCTCAGCCATGTGTGCGGCCAGTGCTTGGTACCTTTACCGGACCAAATGGTATAACATGTCTGCCACGTAAAATCGCTGCCACCGAAGTTGCTTCCACACGACCCCTTCAGTGACAACCGCAGAATTCTGCTGCAGGGAGCATCCGATGGCGCCCCCATCCTAATGTGCGAGCAATGTCAAAAGTGTATATTTGGACGAGGGCCTGTTCCGGGCACAGCTACACGCACATGCACTCAGAAAACCCAAACATATTTAACAAGAACTCAAGTTCAGTGACGAGTTGAAAAGTGTCAAGTGCAGTAGCCTGGTTCGTTTACATTTGGGACAGGACACCATACCATGTACCAGGTGCTCCACGTGCTTATGCATGTCAACTGCGGAGATAGTTCGCACAATCGCGGGTAATTTTCGGTGCAACACATGTGGCACCACTGCGATCAGCGCGAAGTGGACACTTGTGCAACAACTACAAGTAAAGGACAGCGCGAAACCCCCAGTGATGGTCCAACATCAAGACACGGAATTCGCAGTGATGGAAAATACCATGCGGGAGTGACGACATCCACGATGCTGCGTTAGCCAGCTAGCCACTCCGCAGTGTCAGTACTGCGAGCAGGTCGTACAAGCAGAAGAGTGCCGGACACTAGTCGGAATCGGGTTCCTGTGTTTCAGCTGTATTGCTGCCACACGTTAGCCACATCAACCAAGGAATGTTGACCAATTCCCTTCAGTGACCATTAAACCTGGTGCAGACATGATGCCAAAATCCACCATTAACTTGGTCCAGAGTATCTCAGTGCCATCCACATTTACGTGTACACCAGGCATGCACTTTCGCAGGGGTACCTAGTGAAGATCCAGCAGCTTTACTAGAGGACTGCACAAGCCGGCTACATCAGTATGGCGTGAGCGATGTTGGGTGTGGCCACAGTATGTCGGAAGGCAGCTGACAGGCCACGCAGCAGATGGTGGTCTAGGATGACATGGTACAAGATTCCATGGGACATGTTCTTCAGGTTGTTTACTGCTTATTATGGTGAAGCATTCATGTCACTGAGAGGGCAGAGTCGCCTTGCGCTGGAACCTCAAGGAGATGAACCATTGGCGGCATTCGCATCAAGAAAATACCATGTGCTCCGAAAGTATCAGCCTCACCTCAGTGTGCGTCAGGTACTCACTGCCATCGCCGAGACCGCACATCCAGAGTACTCCACATCGCTCGTACCTCTGCTGTTGTATGAACCAGACGATGTCATCAGGGCTGCAACTCTATTCGAGGACACTCTGCAACCACCTGCAACTGATCGCTGGGGCGGACCTGCGAGAACCAACCCGTCGACGGCACAGCCAATTCTGTCAACACCCATGTCAGCAGACAGTGAGCAACAACACTTACAGACTGAAAGGTATGAAAGTGACTATGCCAAAAAGGAGACCACAACACCCCTTGGACTACAGCCAACCTCCTAAGACCCCATGTAAGAGTAGGCAAATGCATTGGCATAAGGACTGCTCCAATAGACCCGCTCGTGCTAGTCAAGGTGGTAGGCCTGCTCAGTCCCAGTCGGGAAACTGCCAATAGGGGTAACAGGACCGGATGTCACGGTCAACCCCAGGGCAGACGTAAACCTTATTCAGACTCCACAATATTCTCTACTCCATCAAATCTACAGTAAAAAACCACCCAGCCATCAAAATTCTCATCAGTGTAAACAACTATCCGTTCTTACGTCTTAGTAGATACAGCAGCTTCCCATAGTTTTATCTGGCCAGAGTTTGTTCATCCTAAAGAAATTTCACCTGGAATTCAACCCGTTCACTTAGCAGTCCAAGGGACCTAGTGCCAAATGATAGGCCAAGCCTCTATTGCGGCATGCATAAGAGACATTGAGACCATAACGTCAGCTCTGGTCATGCCTGAGTTAAGGGAGAATGCCATTCTGGGCCTGCTATGGTTCACCGAGCAGAACAGGGTGGTAGAACCCGCGGCAGGATGTATCCACTTTGGCACTATTGAGCGCAGAACAGCTTATGGTACAGACACAAAATCCAAGAACAGTGCACCTGCACCTGCAGTTCAGTTGGATGACATTTCGAACGATGTGCCACTAGCTTACAGAGACGTATTTCAGAGGTTGTTAGATGAGTGGCGCGAAGTTTTTGCTGCTAATAACTTCTTGAGGCGAGCAGCTGTCAAGGAGCATCAGATCGATTTGACAACAAACAAACTTATCTACACACCCCCTAGAATTTACCTGTACACCAGTCCAAAGTTATCAAAGAACAAATTAAGGAGAAGCTTACAGATGGAGTAATAGAGTCAACTAACAGTCACTACAATTCACGAATTATGCTAGCACCTAAGAAGGACAGTACACTGCGTATTCGCGTCGACCTGCATCGCATGAATCTCGCCACAGAAAATTTGGCACCACTGTACATCAGTGTAGAGAACTTCCTAACCACCATTGGATACGTTAAAGTGTTCGTTCCCTCGACTTGCGAAGTGGGTGCTGGCAAGTCCTAGTGCAGCAGGACGATCGCGAGAAGACAGCGTTCACGGCCACCGACGGAAGTCAGTATCAGTTCGGCACTATGCTGTTTGGCCTTAAGGAAGAGCCCTCTATGTTCCAAACAACAATGGTACTGGTGTTTGGTGAACTGGCCAGTGAATTCACGTTAGCTTACCTGGACGACGTGCTGAGCTGGTCAAATACTTGGGAAGAGCACCGCATTCACTTGTCACTAGTACTTGAGCAGCTGGCCCACAAAGGGCTGGTCTGTGCGATCAAGAAGTGTCACATCGGGTAAGCAAACATTGCATTTTTGGGCCACATGGTGAGCTAAAAGGGTATCGAGCCCAACATCGAACATCTGCATCTAGTGGGAGAGTGCCAGCCTCCGACCATGCGTAAACAACTGTGTAAGTTTTTTGGTCTCATTAACTGGTTACGCGACCACATTCAGAATTTTGAAACCATGACAGCACTGCTAACTGCTACTTAGTCACCACAAAAACGTTACCAATGGGCCGTGGAAGCCGAACAAGCTTCCCGAGACATCAAAGCCGCGTTCGCCCAGTGCGAAACCGTAGCACACTGCTGTACCTCCAGACCGACATAAGCAAGGACAGGGTCGGGGCAGTGTTGTACCAGTTTAGTGACCAAGGGTAGAAGAGCATGATCGATTATGCGAGTGCGAAATTTGCCCCTATGGAACAGAGATACCATGTAAATGAGTAGGAATGTTTTGCTGTTGTTTGGGCAGTGAAGTCCTACAGCACATACTTAAAATACCAGAGGTTCATCTTGCACACAGACAACAGGTGCCTTGTGTGGCTGCAGTCCATGCACGAGGAAATTGTGAGGTGGTATACGGTCCTGCAGGTTAAGACTTCAAATTCGAGCATGTTACAGGCAACGATAATCAGCTGTAACGTAAAAGTTAAGCAGCCTTGACATTATGTTTGGCGATGCCATTGTGTACTATCCCAGAAGCAATGTATTGAAAGCTATTATGAAGTCAAATGCTTAAGTTTACAATTGTGTATAGGGCTTTAGAGCTGAAGTACCCGAATCAAGGTTATGAAAACAGCCGAAGTCGGTTTCATTGTGTAATCAAATACCCTATGTGTAAGCACCTGCACAAATTTTCATGCACTTTGCACCTGCCACGTGACAACTCGGAAAGCAGCGCAGGTGAAAATTTTGCACCGCTCCTCTCAACGGCGATATTTAATCAGCCTCCAGTAAAAAAAAATCTGTGTTTTCGGATGGAATATTTCCACAATATAGCCACAAATACATGTTTCAAATTGTTAGCACTGCCCACGGAGGTACCGGTAACGTAAGGTCTGTATGATGGCGGTTGTCTGTCAAGAGGGGGAGAGGTAGCCACCAAATTTGCCAGCCGCCATACTGCTTTAACCTCAAAAGTACACATCAAACTGGTATTTTTTATGGTAAATTAATGCATTATGCTCTTTATTTGATATTTTATGTTGAAAACTCTATATTTCAGCCCTGTTTACACACCTCCTAACTAATAGTTCCTCAATTTTTTTAATTAGTTTGCCATATTGATACTAGCCACGACAAGCGTTTGTTTGGTTACAATTCCCGACGACATGCACATCTGGAGCTGGACTCTTCTAACATCTTTGGCACTGCCTGATGATTGGTTATCAAGAGTTTCTTGTAGTTTTTGTTTGGAACGAAATAAATAAAATAATTTATGACAAAATAAGTATTTGAAGAATAGATTATTAAAATTTAGGTCTTACGTTTTAAAGACTATTCATTTTGCGATATGTCAGAAAAATAAATATAAGGCGGATCGAGCACGGTCATGGATCGAGGCTAACTATTACATTTTTTTTATATACAGTGATATGGAACTAACCCATTATTTACAAACATTATAGAAGATTAGAATATGACAAGTGGTGTTTTTTTAGTTTCAGTTTTTGGACAGATCGAAGGAGGGTGTTTTTATGATGTTAATGATATATACTGTAAATATTGTTTCACATGTGGCCCTGATTGGGTTGTTACTTCGGTAAGTTAGCATAAGTGATTTTCCAAGAATGGGCGGATGGCATAGCCTGACCCAACATGCTTTAGTTTAGTTTACTGTATGGTAATAATTTCACTAGCAATTGGGCACATATCCGGTGGCAAGGTGCAGATTCTTTCACAAGCACCTATCGTAAACTTTCGAACCCCTTTTATCTTCACCGTAGCAACTCTGGTTCGATTCCCTGCGGGGTCGGTCCCAGCATTTTCGCATATGGGAATCGTGTCAGAAGTTGTTGCTGGTTGTTGGGTTTTCTTGGGGATCACCGATTTCCCCCACTCCTTAATTTCATTTTCTTGTTGCCCCATATGTCATCTCACCTCTCACCAATGCTAAATACCTAGATGTTAAATGCTGACCAAAATCTTTTCACTTCTCTTCGTCTTCACCGACTCCTCTAAAAGTAAATTTCACTCCATCTCCAACCTCGTAACCCAGTTCTGCTCTGCTGCTCATTACCTGAATATTTTCACTTTTATTCCAGCTTCCTCAATACTTCGCTTTTATAGGCCCTAGGCAGTCTAACTGACCGCAGCTTCCCTTTCCATTCACCAGCCTGTACATAAAGCTTTATAAAAGACAAAATGGTAACTATTGTATGTATTGTGTTGGAACAATATATAGGATGTGTCAGTACAGCAGTAACAAACTTTCAAGAGAGATAGAGTACACCCAGATGATGGTAAATCACATAGCAATGCATGGTCGGAAACACTTTCCTGCTGCTGTAGTGACTACACAAAACACAAGAAGGAAAGGGTACGAATGAGTGGAGAAAACATGTTTGTTACTCCTAATATACCAAAAATGCTGGGAAGTATTTGGCTGGTTATATTGTACTATGTAAACAGAAGCATCACATGCAGTCGTTGTTGCTTCACTTGCTGGGTAGCATCATTCAGCCTGCCAACAAAGTGGTAGTAGGATGAAACATTTCACGAACAGTGAGCTCGCTGATATGCATATGGCATATGGGGCCACGTATTGCAATGGACGAGCTGCACAGTGTTTGATCATCCAGCATTGCCCCAGGAGGCAAACTTCCAGTCATGCCTTCTTCGCACATTTGGACCAGAGATTGTCCAACAATGGATTCTTCGTCGTGGACACACAGGAACGTGAGTGAAAAGTAAGAACGCCAAACAACAGGGAGAATGTGCTGGATCTCGTACAGAACAGTCCTGGCACCAGTACGCGGGGTATCGCTGGTCATGTTGGGATTTCCGATATGACCGTCTGGCTGTTCCTTCATATGAACGAAATGCACCCCTATCACTTCCAGCAGGTGCAGTTATTGGACGAAGGCAATTATGCTCAACGATTGACTTTTGCTCGTTGGTATATAAGGATGCACGCAAGAGATTCCCATTTTCCAGACACTGTTTTGTTCACCGATGAGGAAACCTTAGCACGGGAGGGAGTGTTCAATTCACATAATGCCCATCTGTGGTCAGAGGAGAATCCACATGCAAGAAGACCCATGCAAGACCAGCACCAGTTTTCAATAAAGTTTGGGCCGGCATCGTTGAAGACCACCTCGCCGGGCCGTACTTGTTGCACCATTATCTGACAGGTGCAAACTGTCTGCTGTTGGATGACGCACATGTATCCGCTGCTATGCGTCCTTCCACGAGGTTTCAGCATGATGGGGCCCCCCGCCCATTACAGCATTGACGTGTGTCACCACCTGAATGCGACGTATAGCCAACATTGGATCGGGCAGGGTGGTCCAGTGTGTTGGTCTGCTCTGTCGCCAGACCTCACTTACCTTGATTACCTCTGCTGGGGTATGTTAAGGCGCTGGTATACAAAACTCCTGTTAACGGCGCTGAGGACCTTGTTGCACGTATTGTGGCAGCTGCTGGGGAAGTCTGGGCAATGCCCAGTATTTTCACTAACGTTCAGTATTCAGTGCCTTGTAGATGTGAGGCCTGCATCACGTCCTGGGGTCATAATTTTGAAGACCTACTTTGGTGATGAATAGCGCCTATTTGTGCTCTTTTTTTTTTTATTGTATTAAGAATAATAAACATGTTTTCTCCTCTTGTTTGTGTTCTTTCTTTCTTGTTTATTGTGTCGTCACTACAGCGCCAGGAAAGCACTTCCGACGACCATGCATTGTTATGATTTTCCTGCGTCTGGGTGTACTGTATCTCTCCTGAAAATTTGTGACCACTATATTGATTCATCCTGTATAGAATAGTGATTTATAAATTATATAAAGTAGGTAATAAATTGATTGCATCAGTAATATGAATTAAATATTCTAGTTTCTAGATCCTAAAGCTTTTGTGCTAGTTTTTTTTTTTTTTTTTTTATATAAAATGTTTGTTTCAAGAGTCAGTACCATTATAAAGGTACGTGGAAGCGGAGTTTTAAAAATGTTTCTCATTTTTCTGACCACCACAAAGGCTTTCACAATAAACATTTTTAATTTTTAAGGTGTAAATTTTTTGTTTGGAAACTCCTGTAATAGCACCATTTTGCACCTCAAAATCCAAATTTTTCTGAGGGAGCACTCCTGGATCTTCTGTATTTCATTTGGGTGTTGATTTACCTACTTTTTAAGGCATGGCATCCCTTAGACCCAGAGCCAAATCCACCCATGTGTTAAACTATTTAATACTCGTATTTCATAAAATAGAAATTGTTTGTTGTTTCAGGGCCTAGAGGAAGGTATTTCCCAAACTGCAAGAGGATATCAACAGAAGTTTACGTGGAATTTTCCTTTGGAAATCACTTTTAAGAGCACAAACCCTCATGGATGTAAGATGAAGTTGTACACAGGGGCGGATTCTGGAAATGTCACAGAGATATGACTCTTTTCCCAGCCTAACCATTACTTTGATAGGAATTTCTCCTGTGAATGATTTGGAACAGAGATAAAATATCAGAATATTTTGGTTTTAAATACAGAGACATGTGCTCATAGGGTGGACGTAACCCCTATTCCTCAACCGACAGTCTGGATCCGCTCCTGCTCACACACATTTTGGTTTGTTTATTGTTTACTGATAAGTGAATTTATGTATAAAAGACAATACAAGTTAGCATTATTTTGTTATAAGCAGGGATTTGCACTTTTAGAGATTACGTACTATGCATACTTCATATTGACTAGGTCTATTGGAAAATGTGAGTTATAATGAAAATACATTTACCTATAGACAAGGGCAATGTTTTTGCACATATGGCATTATTGTATGCGTAACATAACCATTCTTTGTTTAAAATTAAAAGTAGAAGTTAAAACAATCACTATAACCCTCAAATAAACTTGACAGTTATAAATATACACTAGAGTAAAAGCGGTAAAGTTTCCTACATTAAGGATATTTTTACATAAAATAATTTCTAGCAGCCAGCTGCAATGCTTATGCTGGACAATGTACATACAGAATTAAAGTTTAAACCATCCTCTTTGTATTGTGTTATTTTCAATTGAATTTCGGTATGTAGGTTTTTTTATATTGAGTTTTTAAATACAGTAAGCGGGAGTGACTGGACACATGGGGTGACGTTTATGCTGTTGATTGTAAATACTAATTAAATGTCATGTGGATATTTATTGTTCATAATTTATTTGCAACAAAATTTATTTGCTCAGGATTACCATATATGCAAAAAATAAATTTTGTAATGTCTCAAAAGTCACCCCTGCCTATGGTATGCCTTGCAAATGCACAGAAGTTTGATAGCGATGAGGCTTGTGTTGGGAAGTCCAATAAGTTAGTTGCTGCGGCAAGTCCGATACTTTCAGAAAACCGATTACAGCTAACAAATGGTCCGTCCTAGAGAAAAAAAACAGTACAGCTTATGTCAGCATCAAAATGATGAAGAAGTGTGTTCTACATAGTTAATTCTATGTGCAACTGTTAAGAAGCTAGCTTCGTAAAACCTTTGCCAGTCGAATATGACAGGTGACATATCTCCTATCTACAAAACGGCACATCATAGAGGAAAACAACACTGCAGAAAACTTGTTAGTGACAAAATAATAATGATAATGTATTACACAAAACAGTAGATTAAGTTGACTCTGAAACAGCGAAAACATGTAATAAGTTAACAAACCATGGCATTAATTAATGCACTCACTTGGATATTAACAAATTGATATTGTTTTTCACCTGCTTGAAATTAAATGCACTTGTCCCGCTCTGAAAAATGAAAAAGTGCATGTTTCATGAGATTTCCAGTGACAAGTGCGTAATTTTTAATCTCATAACAACTGGATGACATTTCGATTTCAGTGTAAAAATAACTTAATTTATTTTCAGCAATAAATTCTTCTGACACAGATGCTGATAAAAAAGTTAATACAGTAGCCTTAAGTTCATTTAGAAACAGAGAAAATATAATAGCAAATTATGGAGTTAGTTATTGCACACATTTATATATTAACATACAACAAAACATTCACACAGAAATTCAAGAAACACAACAAACCATGGAGTAAGTTACTGCACACATTTAGGTATTAACATATTAACAAAACAGTAGGCCAACTTAAGGGTACCACCTACCTTTGCATTAGAGGCTCAGAAGTTCATGAGATATAAGGGTGACATTGATGTGTGCATCAAATGCATCTTCACCACAATGAGCCAATGACTGAGCTAGCGGGCAAGAGTCTTCCGTATCCATTTTTGCAGTGGGATTTTAAGTATTGACCATATGATTTTATTGGTCTGTACCATAGTTCACTGCACATATATATCTAACTTTCACATATATTCTGTTAGTACATTTTGAAGGTACTGTAGCCTGAAAAGGCATCATTGTGTAGTTATGTTGGAAGGTTTATAAAGATTGTTTTAAATTAGGATGGTGTTGAACAATACATTCCATTCTTGTCCGAAGTGTGTTTTCTTTTCGTACATTGGCACAATGGGCATGTGGGAAATAATTTAGTAAAAACATATTTACAAAACACACTGCAACATATTTGAAGCATGTAGGTGGTGCACTTAAGTTAACTCGGACACAGGATGAACGTAATAACAATCAATGGAGTTAATTTTTGCACTAATTACACACATTTAGATACTAACCAAATAAAGCAAAATAAGTTCATTTAGAAACAGAGGAATGTTTTTTTAGGTTCTTGACCAGCTGGTGTGCAAATTGTCTTTCGTCACAGGGAAATCTGCTTGGGAACTAGTGATAGCCCACACAACCATTATGCCCTCTTCCTGTGATGTTAATATTGTAGGCACGCCGCCCGTCTTGTAAGACAGACTTTTGTCCGACACTGTATCATGGATTGACGGAATATGAAACCCTGGGTTTCTGTGTGGCTAGATAGATATTCTATCTCTTATGAAGGACGTCATGCACTGCAGCTATTACAGCTTCACATTATGGCATTTCCTGAGGCTTTAACTTTGTTAACATATTAAATATGTGCTCTTTTGCTATATTCTTGACTTATATTCGTTCTGCCTTATGTACCTATTTCAGTTAGTTACCCACACTATCAGTACAACACAATTTGGTGCAGTATCGAATATGTGTGTCGGCAATGGTCAAGTGATGCCATTGCCTTCACGTATTTCAGGTAGCTACTGACATCAACATCAATACAACACGTTGTGGCGCAGTATCAAACATTTGTCTACACAATGTATGAAAGTTCAATATCTGTTACAGAATTTTATCTATGCCTCAGTTTTGTTTTTCTGTATGTGTTTTTTCTGTTCAGCTCATTATATGCAGTCATTTCAGTATAATGCAAAATTTCACACTATCCAACTTTTGTACAGTGGCTTTTACGGCATACACAAGTTTAATACCATCGTAATTTTCCGCTAAAATGTATTATCTGCGGTATATGAACGTTATATCCCACATGTTCTGCAATATGTTCTTACGCTAATAATTGTGGGTGCAGTGTATTGAACATGACATTACGCACTACAACCCTTGAGGGGTATACTTACCATCTTATGGAATTTTGCAGCAACATGCAATTCTTCTGCAATGTCAACACAGAGCAAGCTGCTGAAAAACTTTTTTCTTCTGACTTTGGCACGCTGAAGGTGTTGCAAGCTACTGAGGCGGAAAGTGGAAAATCATTAGAACATACCGCACTGTTGATGTGATTGATAGTTCTCAGGATTAATATTTATCGACCCAAACAGCCAGCACTATCAAACGTTTGTGCATTCATATACTTCAGTACTTTTACCTTAATAAATAGAGCTTAACTTAACACACAGTATGTTGTTTATAATGAATCAATCTCCATTAGCGCTTGTTGCCTAGTTGTGGCTCGTCGTGACACAATTAATTTTCTCAAGTTTTAAGTTTGTGGGCAACAAGTACACTGTAAAGACACTGGATTTATAACTTCATTGGGAGATAATATCCTTTGTCTCAGTATCTGTTGGACCTTCCAATGTGACATTTTTGTATTGAGCACAGTGGTTTTAGTCTAGCATCCCGTCATCTTGGAAAAAAAAGGGCAGTTGTGTTATCATGATGTCGGTAATTGAACAGACGTAGTAAGTTCGCAAACATTTTATTAATCTCCGGCCTGGATTTTCACAGTTGAAAAATGTCTGTTACGGCTCAAAAACGTATTTTCGGTCAGGAAAGTCGTACTGCATTGAAAGCCCAGAATTTTAATTTTTCATTTGCGTCCACTCGGCAAACAGTTGAAAGTTATCATTATTAATTATGTCACGCATGTGATGTCTGAAACTTGTGGGAACACGAAACTCCAAATGTTTCCCAATTTGCGAAACTCTAGTGCATCTTGTGTGAAATAACCATGGCCTAACATGCAAACAAAGCTACAAGTTGGCTGCAACTATGCCAGGATTATAATACGTGATTTTCAACTTTAATTTAGTTCAAGCAGATGAAGCATTTCATTATCATATGAATCTTCAAATGGAGATGACTCAAAGCTAGAAAATTTAATTTCTTTTTCAAGACGTAATAGAAAAATGGAATGAGGTAATGGCCAACTTTTTTGTGCTGTGCACCAAGTTGCTGGGAGAGGAAACTTCAGACACTGAGGAAATGAAGCAACAATTTTCTTCATACAAATTAAACTACCATTTTCTTTACGTATGACTACTTTTCATCGTTGTAGAAACATTTTTTATTAGTAAACGTTACCTGTAACACCAATAGTTTAGCCGTTACACGATGTTTACCCCAGGACGCACTGTCTTCTAGAATACCTTAAGGGTGAAGATTGGGAACTTATATGTAATATATCAGTCATGGACAAAAACTACAATGTGATCTGGGAACTGTTGGAAAATAAATTTAAGAGTCTCCAATTCACTGTCACAGTTAACGTGCAAAGGATTTCGCATCTTTCAGCTGTGGACAGTCACAAAGTTCAGAGCAGGGGTGTAGGAAACTTGAATGCCTTAAAGGCCTACAAATTTCCATTTAGTGACTGGGATTTCCTGCTTCTGAGCATATTGCTGGAGAAACTCAACTCACTGCTTAGACAGGCCTTCGAGATGATAACAGGATGATGACATACTCACATACACACAACTTATGAAATTTCTCGAATGGAAGTCTTAAGTGTACATTCAGATGATTGTGGCAAAGGGACAGTTAACTAGTCAAACCCAAAGGACTGTAAGAAAGTTATCCTTCAATGCTCACAAATTTTGGTTATAGAATGCAACGAGAAACTTTCAGCATCCAGTTTGCTTTCCCAAGACTGCTCTAGTGTCACTATGAGACTGTTGAAAAACAGAAGTGTATATAATGTGAAAAGCAACATGCTTTGTACAGATGCGAGACATGTATTTTGAAATCATCGGAAGACAGACGAAAGTGTGTGAAAGATAACATGTGCTACAACTGTCTCAGAGCACGCCGTGTAGCAAGCAGCAAGTTGTTGGTCAAAGTATCAATGCCAGCAGTGCCATGAACCTCATCACTTATGACTTCATTTAGATGATAGTCGTGAAACAAGTGATACATGTGTAAATTCAGACACTGCTGATGATAATTGCTGAAACAACAATTCAGTAATCATGTGTGTGCACCAAAGAAGGAAGATACCCATTCAAGTGTAGTTATGCTGAAAAACACACTAATTCATGTAGTAGTAGGTTACTATCAGGTGGTGTGAGCATTGTTAGATGAAGGTGCACGAGCGTCATTCCTAACTGTGTGCAATGCCTGGGCCTCAAATGTCATCTCTGGCATAGGTCACACAGAGGTCTAATGCAAACGGAGAAGTGCTCTGCGAAATCAGCTCTGTACACTTACACAAGCTCGATCTCACTACTAAAGCAATAATTAAAAGAAAATCACAGAGGAGTTACCATCAGTGCGAGTTGCTACCTTGGAACTTGAGATCCTCAGTGGCCTACCCCTGCAGATCCAGAATTTGCCATGCTGGGTGCAGTTGATATGCTTTTTTCTGCAGAGATAATGGCAGAGGTGATGACAGGACAGGAGATCGCTGGCTAACACCATGCATTTCAGTCAGCATGTGGCAGGGTCATCACTAGAAGTGCCCTTGTGAATGCAGCAATCAACTAAAAATTACATATTGTTTTCTTTGTACGGATACATCTTTCTATGAAGCACTGCAGAGGTTCTGGGGTTGAAAAGGTACCAGAACAGGTTCACCTCCATCGAAGATCAACTTATACAGAGTGAGAAACATTTTTTTGGATATCCATACCCGTGAAATGGATGGCAGGTTTGTCGTAAGGTTACCATTTATATCTAAGGACAACAGTAGTTCGCCTGTACAACCCATGTAGATGGTTGTCTTCAGTGATAACAAGGGCTATGGACTCAAGGTAAAGAATGGTTGGAACCAGTGGCCTTGGAAGTGCTGGATTAGTGTAATTGGTTTAAAGGCTCTCTACCACTGATCTCAGAGATGCAAGTTTCATGCCACATTCCTTTTCATAACTCAGAAGTTCAGTTTCACCGATTTTGTGATGCTAGCAAAAAGATTTAAGCAGTAATTTATGTTTACTGCATGAAGAGTGATGGGGACATACAAGTCCATCTGCTGGTGGCAAAGTCCAGAGTGGCACCGGTGAAGACAATTTCTATTTCAAGGCTCAAGCAATGTGTAGCATTGCTTCTGAGTCTACTATGGCTGCACATCTTGAAGCTCTATGTGCAGAAGAAGATAGAGTTAGCATTTCAGGGTTGGACAGATTCACTGATAGTCCTCCCATGGTTAAGGACAGGCTGAATACCTTTGTGACCACAGAGTCTCCTAAATTCAGTTAATCTTGCCTCCTAGTTTATGGAATTGTACCATCAGAGCACAGTACTGTAGATATAGCCACCCAAGGTTCACTGTCTAGCCAATTACTTCACAACACGTTCTGGTTTGTAGACATAACTAGCTAGCTCAAGCTCCGGAACGTTGGCCATCGAGCAAATATAGTGAACAGGATTCTATTCCTGAATTGAAGCCTCCCACAACCAATGTGTTAACAGTGCATCAGACCCATATGCCAGTTTCAGAAGATCCATTAGATTTCCTAGGTCGGGTGTTGTGCCTAACAAAACTTCACCGCATAACAGCCTGAGTGCTGAGAGCGAAGGGAGTCTTTGGGCATTCACTGCCACCTGTCGCAAATGCCTGACAGTTGATGAAAAGAGAACTGCCTTGACAGACTTGGTCAAATGTTTTTAATCCTTTGGTTTCACATAAAATTACAGCTCTACCTATAGAAAATGGTGAAATATGTCCTAAGCATTCCCAGCTATTGACATTATTCTTCTATTCAAAAGGAGTAGTCAAGGTGGGGTGTCGACCACAGTGTGCCCCAGTTCCATAGAACAGCAAACATCCTTTTGTGCTCCCGAATCAGAGCAGGCTGTCTAAGCTAACTGTCAACCATTATCATGTCCCAGTCTTCAAGCAGGACCAAGCACTACATTGTATTTGGTTCACAGGAGTGTTGCATTATATCAGCTTGAGGAATCATTTGCAATGTGATTTACTTGTGCATTACCTGCTTCTATGCGAGATCCACTTCACCAACACCTTTAATGGACATGCACCCTAAGGCCCGGCTTGAACAAATAGACCATTTATATCTGTTGGAAGGTTTATGTGTGCTTACTCTTTTGTATGGCTACAAAGGCGGCGCCCTTAAGAGTTTGTAGCTGATCTATCGGCTATTGCATTTCTAGCATGAAACTGTTTTCTTCAGTGAGGATAATTCCCGCAATGGTGTCCTCTGACAATGGCACAAACCTGGTGGGAGCACACAGCTAATTGAAAGAAGTGTATCACTCCTTGTTTCAGAGTGACAGCAGGAAGGACATTCTGAACGAGTCTGCATGACAAGGGATTGAGTGGAATTACAGTCCACCTGCTAGTACGTACTTTGGTGGCCACTGGGAGATGGCCAACAAGAGTACGAAGCTGAAGCAGCACCTAAAGGGATTTGTGGGTACTCAGGTACTCACTTATGAAAAACTGGCTACACTACTAGCAAAAGTAACAGCCGTGCTAAACTCGCAACCACTGTGTGCACTCTTCACCAATCCTTATGAGTACGATGTGCTGACACCTGCACACTTTCTCATTGGTGAACCTCTTGTGCCAATGCCCGTTCATGACTTAATTCAAGTGCCCATGAATAGATTGGATAGGTGGCAATTGGTCATCTAGTTCCAGCAATAGATTAGGAGAAAGTGGAGCTTGGAATACTGGAATTCTTGCAAACACTGCAACAGAGAATTAAGTTAATCAAGCCAGCCAATAACCAAGTTGGACAGTTGGTTCTGCTGAAAGACTCAAATTTGCCACTCTTCAAGCTCGTATATCTTGCAGTCCATCCTGGTCAAGGAGGCGTGGTGAGAGTTAGGCTGCTTAGCACCCCTTCCAGGAATTTTATCTGCTCAGTCAAGATGATTCGTCCTCTACATCTGGACTATTGTGTTTTGTGGTTGCATGACTTGGCAGTGTATGTACGTGTAAAGTCTAGTATTGATTCCTATTGTAAATTTTAAATAATTTTTTGGATGAATATTTTTGGTGGGAGGATTGTTGGACCTTCCCATGTGACATTTTTGTAGTAGTACTTGGAGGTTGTAGTCTAGGCGGCCCTCATCTTGGAGAAAAAGGACAGTTGCCTCATCATGGCTTCTGTAATTGAACAGGCCTTAAGTTCATAGACAGTATCATTTCTGATTATCTACACAAATCTTAATTAGAAATAAATTAATTGGGATATGGTATGACTGCAGTGAAGCTAAGTAGAAAGAGTTTAGCCAACTGGGGCAACTTTGATCCTGGGGGATTACTTTGTTTCATTCAAATTTTTTGTATTTATTTCGCTGAGTGAAGTAAGTTTCAAGCATTTACTAAATGGATCAAAATAATTTTTTTTTTTTTTTAAGTCTTAGCAACAATTATTATTTATGCACCAAAAGACTCCAAAACTAACATTATGAATGGGACAAAATAAGCCCATAAAAGGTCAATGTAAACCATATTTACTGTAATAATTTTGTGTGCACATTTGAAAAAGCTGATTAGTCAAGAATAGAATGGAAGCAGTGGAGGTGAGAGATTTGATCCAAGAATAAAATGAGAACAGTGTGTGTACACTGTGTTTCAGAAACATAATTGCCATCAAATTTTTATGATACAAAATTGTGATTGCTTGAAGATGTCACTTTTTTTAATGGTGTTTGAGTTGGTGTATATTTATAATTTATGGTTTCAGGGCCACAGCTCATTGTTAGTGTTTATGGCTTGGATGTATTTGGCAATGATGTAGTGAGAGGGTATGGTTTGTGCCATGTTCCTATTTCACCAGGACAGCACAAGAAAAAGTAAGTTTTGTAGTTATTAGTTAACTAAAAATTTAGCAATTAAGTAGTAAATACCACCTGAAAGCTTTAAATTTTTATAATTTTTCAATTATTCTTTGTGGTATTGTTTTTTAATTTAAGCCCAATAAAATTTTGTCATTTTAAAGATACAGAGGCATATCTTTGTAATAAATTTGATGTCAAAATCGGAACGTTGTAGCTTTGTGGAGCATCTGTTTCAATTTTATACCATAATGGAAGATAATTTAATCAAATTATAGCCTTTGCCAGAAAAGGGTATAGGAATTGCAGGTTGTATCTGCACAGAGGTGTTTTTAGGGATAAATTGGAATGTACCTTAATATCCAAGTTCAAATTACCAGTGTTACATATTGTATCCAGCAAATAGAAAATAAAAAAAAATATTCATAAAAACTATAGCTCTTATAAATAAAAAAAAGTTTTATATAGCAACTATTCCCACAAGTTTATTACAATAATCGTCAACCTGTATACACAAGCTTACAGCGAGAATGTTGCAAAATATTATGTTGATTTGATATCAAATTTTACCTGCATACAGTAACAAGATAAAATGTAGTGTCATGAAGCTAGCTGACTTGAACAGTGTTGGTAAACAGTAAAACAACCCAATTTGGAAAAGTGGGTACCTATAAGGTGGTAGTAAAATTTAATCTTAAAGTTCATGTGACGCATGTATAATGTAGATAATTGGCACGTTCAAATATAATATGTATCATACATTAAAAAAACTACTCTATCCTGTACAGCCTATAAACTTTGTTGTGCGATAACAGGTCACTTTTTATATTGTTAGTAAGTATATGTATTTTTGAATCTGTATTGTTATTTAAGGTAAGACATTTGTAAAATTGCATTCATTAATTATTAAAAAAGAAAATCTGAGGACAATTTTTTAGCCATATAAACTATCTTACAAAGGTACATTATTAATGGCTTCATCTCACTTAGGGTGAAAAATTTTGGACCATTGTAGCTCGGTTTGTAGACATGTGATTATAATTTTATTCATGTTGGTCTTCTTAGGAACTTGCAGCTGAGGACTTGTAATCTTGAAATTCTTCTCTGTTTGAGTGCATGTGTGTATTTGTATAAGAGAAAGAAAGAAAGAGGGTAGAGGTACACTTGCATATGTACTAATAATTTCAGAGTTTAGTAATGCCCATATTTGTTTATAATGTAGCATTTAATTTACTTACAGATTACCCATGTTTGTCCCAGAGACTTCATCTCTTCTGCAGAAGTTAACCTGTTGGTTGACAGGTCGCAGACCGGAGTACATTGACTCCCGAATTTTGGCTCAGGGTGATGGAAGGGAAGGTAATGCTAAAAAAGAACTTACTTTGGAAATGGTTCTATTGAACTGTTTGCAAATTGGTCTGAAGTCGTTACCAGAAGTAAGATGGCAGTGTTTTAGTTCATTTTGGGTGAAATTATGCTTAGTCGGGGTCAGAAACAAACATTTCAGCAAAGCTTCAGAAAAGTTGGAACTTAAGGTCATAGACAAATACAGTAAATAACACGTGGGAGGGGCACCCAAGGGCAGGACATCCCACTCTAAGTAGACTTCTGACTGGGTGTCAGTGGGTATATGCTGAACCCTGAAGGATGACATGAAATGAGGTCCTATGATGGATAAGCTATGGAATGCAAGGGGCTGGAAAACTTGAAAATTCTTAGTAACCTTCATCTCAACATCCACCTCGTTTTCCAAGTACAAAAAAAAAGGGGATTGATCCCGCAGGAAATCAAAACAGATAACCTTGATGAGAAGGTAATGCTCTATACTCTGTCCACTCTAAAGTTGCAGCAGAAATAAAAATTGCTAACAAAATAAATCAAAGCAACTGAATTATATCTTGATTCTTCACATTGTGATTGTGTGTTATAAAAGTTTCCTTTTATTTTCCAATGTTTCAAATTAAATTTATTCTGTGGAAAAAGTTTTATTGTCATTCACTTGAATTAATTAGCTGCAACCTTAGAATGGATAGAGTATAGCCACTGTGCCAACTATGGCTCTTAACTGTAAATAAAAATTAGTGAAGAAATGGAGGAAATTATGTCTTCTTGTAAAGTTTAATTCTTTTAATAATGTAGTGTATCATCCATGCTTAAGTAATTATCAACCAACTTTGTCAGATGTGGTTCAATGTATGGAAGAAATAAGACTATTTAGTTGTTTACTTTGATATTAAATTTGTTATTCAAGATATATGAATTATCAAATAGCAGAGTCATATTATACAAATGAAAAAAAAATTATTTGAACATTGTGTTGTTACACTGTTTTGTATTGAATGAAAATTCAGATATTTCGATAAAAATTTACTTGCAAACGTTTTCTGTCTGTGTTGAGTACTTTTTATTGATATGTGCTTGCCAGCACTGTTCAGAGTTTAACACTCCCAGTCACAATAAAAATTACATATAGATATTAAACGTGATACTGTTACCTACTATCACTGTCTGTTGATATCACAGTTGTTTTTGTGTGTTTAGTGACACGTGTTCGATCACATGGATCTGTGGCTGTTAACTTCAACGTTGTAGTTCGAGATATGTCTCACATGGGGTACGACAGTATGAATAGAACTTCTTGAAGAGTTTCTTTCTTGCAGCAGCATGCGATGTTTTGAAGGTACCTTTTGTATAATTTAATAAGATTTTATATTGTGTATTTTTTGTGTAAGTTATTTATACATTGTGATAATAAAAGTCATTGTTACTATGTATACTGTCTTTGTTGACTATAATTTTGTGTATGATACAAAACACTGTATTTTCTTCGCTTTTAGCTTTTAGTACATATGATGTGTCTCAAGGAACACAAACTACTGGTGCAGTACTCGTATGGAAGTGTGAAGATGTAGGCAGCACTGTACTAAACTGAAGCCACTTATTCACCAGTTTTTTTGAACTGTCATTTTTGTTTGCTATGTGTCATTCAGCACAATGTGTATGAATGCAACTGAGTGAGGTGACATAAGTCACACACTGGATTTGCATTTTAGGAGGATCCTGATTTCTATTCCTAGTTGGCCTTCCTCATTTTGGTTTCCCATGACCGTCCAAAATCACTCCTTCATCGTACTGATTTGCTGAGCCACTATCAGTGAGATGTTAATCCATGTGTATCTACCTCCCTATGTACCTAACGTAAAATGTTAATATTTATGTTAAATTAACGGTGGTTCTTAACTTTTCACTTTAGGTACTTTGATTACCGGTACAGTACTTGTTTTTTTAGTAGAGACTTTCAAGGAAGATGCTTTTAATATATCTTTTCCACATTTTATTTTAAAGCCTTTTGTTCACCATTTCTTTGACAGATCTTTTCCATCAACTATCGCTACAAATTATTATTATTTTTTATTGATAAAAAAATGCAAAAGATTTTCAAGCATTTTTTTTTAGTGCAGCTATTACAGTTAAGATATGCAACGAGCTTTAGCGTCCATTTACTGCCACCAAGGAACTGTTAAAAATTAAGCTACCATTCACATTTAATTCTTTTTTTGTTCAGGATCATACTTGGATGACACAATTTGTAAGTCTAGGTAGATGAACATAATTAAAGGATCTAGCATCATACTTAATAAAACAGATTCTCGATTTGCTTATGTGTCCACATTTCACTAAGGACCTAATATACATAACGTTTAATGTTACTACTAAATTAAAACAGACAACATATTCGTGAATCTAATAGAATTTTTTATTGTAATTGTTAGAGTAAGATGTCTGATACTTAGTTTGTATTAACCACGTATTTTTTTTTTTTATCTTGTTAACATTGGGAATGGCTTGAGTATCTATCTTGTTAGTAATATTACAGATTTTAGGGCTGCAAAATATGTACATTATATCCTGGTTAAATGTATAAAAACTGTAATATTATTTAGAGTAGTTATATATTTTTTCCTCTTACAATATTAAATCCAGGTGTTTGGATTCCTGAGTGATTCTCATTCACAATTATAAGAAACATCTTATGTAGTTAACATATTAAGTATTGAAAAGCAGAAGGAATTTACAGTTTCTTATTTATTATAAACAGACATTAGGGTTATCCTGAATTTTTATAACTCTAGAAACTGGAACTAGTGCGATACTGAATATAAGCTGATTTTCAAGTGCTTTGATTGTTCGTCAACCTGAGAGCACACAGGCACATTACTGGGTTATGTTTGCATCTGCCAGCAAAGAGGAAGCAGTTTTGCTTGGGGGGCTTACATGGAGAATTGTGATAACAGCAGATAAGAGAGAAGAAGGAAGAGAAGCAATGGAGACAGACACAAGTGAACAACCAGCCAAATGCATCCATCAATGTGTAGGTAAGTAGATTTTATTTTTACAAATCATTTGTCACACCTTGCACAATCATTTTATGAGTTTAATTTTTACACATGAATAAATACATACAGTCTCTCTCACACACATACACAAACACACACAGGATTGAGATAGTAGATGGTGTGCTGAAACTGTCATCAGTTAAAAGTTCTCTATCAAAAAGCATGGATAAGTGAATTCAAATACTCCTGTATTGACTTAATTGGCAACATCATTGTTACATACCACAAGATGAGTGTGTTGTCTGACCACAACTTGTAGGGAACCAGCTTGCATAAGGCTTTTGCTTCTAATTCCACCTTACAAATTTTTAATTTGAGAAAATGTTACGTTTCAAAAGGATTTTTTTTTCAAGGTGGAGGTGTTATACATCTGTAGACAACGCTGTGGAGCATCCTGTATCCGTAATTCTGTTATCCGAAACTTGTATTATCTGAACGTAAACTAACGTGTGGAAAAATTTATGCAGTGCCTGGCGTCAGATTAAATTCCAATTGTCAGTGTCTGTGCCATTTCCGTTCAGTCTAGATGACCCGTACACAGATAACACTTGACATTAATTGTTGATGAAGGTTGCGAGGTAGCACAGTGTTAGTTTCTGTTAATATTCTTTGAAATGTGCTAGCGGTGCAGTGTGCAACTATCTGCAGATGTCTACCAAATCTGGTGGTGGCGACGAATCAAGTGGCAGCAAACAAAGGAAAAATTTCTACCCATAAAAGAGACGGTTGAGATACAGTAGAACCCTCTCTTTACACCACCTGTTTTTACACTTTCCCTCATTTTACATGAACTTTTTGTGGACCTATGTGCCGGTTTTACATTAGAAATTTCCCCTTTTTACACTTTCCTGCATGTTACAATTTTTTCATGTCCCTTGAGAAGTGTAAAAAAAAGGTTCTACTGTACTATAAAACTAGATGCCAGCACGTGTCTCAAATTATCTTATCTTGTGTCTGCATAATTTAAGACACAAACAGAGACATCAACATTGTACATTTTAATCCATCTGCGATGCAAAGAAAGACATGGAACACAGAAAATCAATGTATTTAAAGGGCTCCTCTAAATCAGCGTGCTTGAGGCTGAGAAGCAACGGAGTTATTAGGGCGACCTTGAAGCGCATATCAAATGCTGCATTGCCACGAGCCAAGTGCTGAACTAGCGTGTAAGACTCCCGCCAATACGTTTTTACTACAAGACACTTTAAGCAGTGACAGTGTAATTTTATTGGTGTTAAGTGTGTGGCAAAGTTCAGTACACATTTCTAAGTTTCACAAACATCTGTTTAGTACGTCAGCATGAAAAGGCAGATTTTAGCTGTGTTGGAGGGTTTCGAAACTGTATTTTTAATGAGCATTTTGGCTTAGCTATGACGTTTTGCCCATGTCCGAAGTGTTTTTTTTTTCTTTCTCTTTGTACATTGGCATAATGCGGAGTAGTTTCTTAAAAAAGTATTTAAGAATATATTGAAATGCATCTGAAGAGCATGGTAGGCAGCATTATTAAATAAAAGTGCTGATCTTAGTGTGGCTCTCATTCACGGTCATGCTCTCATTCAGTGGTTTTGTGTGCGACATAATAAATGTGTTAGAATTTCTGGATCGGTGTTGATCGAACAGGCAAAGACATACTGATTATATATTTTTATTTCCGTGACTTATCACTGTCATCCACTGTGTGCTCTCTACGTATATGCATAATTGTAATATGTGTCAGTTCAGTAGTAAACCTGTGTCTGTGCATGTAATCTAAATGCTGCTTGAAACAACGGCGGTCATCCCTTTATCAAAAGCACTGTTTGGACATGTGTACAATTTCATGCAGCAGCTTTAAAAAACAGTGTTGACTGTGTGGTATCAACGCTGAATATATAAGTACTGCCACAGCCAACTTTAATTTGTATGTCTTGAGAAATATTTTTCCATTGGCTGTTTCACTTAAGAAACAAAACATGTGACAGTAACAAAAACCATGTGTCTGTACACATCAGATGCCTTTGTGTTTATCTTGCTCCGAGTTGGCTCACTCTCGCTTGTGAGTCGCCTATCTCCAGCGTGTCCTAGGCGACTATCACCTGTTGACACCCTACTCCACCCCAACCCCTTTACAACACAAGACTGCAAAGTTCTACCATTAATTAGTTTAACATTTTTGACCTTTCAGAATTATGGATTGTTCAATGTATTATTTGAATATGCTTTGTTTAAATATTCTGACAGATATCTGTCGGAGCGGGCTCCTTGCGCACCATAAAAACCACTGGTAGATAATCTCTGTTATCAACCTAACAATGAACTCTTATTATTCTAAAATTTCTGTTATCCAAAATGGTTCAGGTCCTGGCCATTTTGGATACAGGGTGCTCACGTGCAGACGCGGCTCGTGGATTTTGACATAGGTAGGGCTGCATACGAGGAGGAACACTTATCTCCCAATAAAAGGAGAGGGGTCCTATCATGGAAAAAATTTGGATTTCTAGGCGAAAAATAGTACTATTTTAGCAGTTCTCGTGTCTAAACATTAAATATACTTTTGGTTTTATTATTAATATTTTTTAAAATAAACATTTTGTTAAGGGACCTCCCTAGTCCCTAGTAAAATAAATCAAGTAACGTTTCAAGCAGTTACTGCTGTTTCATTTTCTCAAACAGTTTAAAACATTTCAAGATATTAATATTTTTAGACTAAAATTCACAAACACCACAAAAATAATTTTAACAAATTTAACAATACCTTTGGATTACTGTAATTTTTTTAGAACAAAATTCACAAAATCCACAAACATAATTTTAACAAATGTAACATACCATTCATTAGATTACTGTGTTGAGCACTTGAAGTAATAAGTAGGTGGAGATAAACAAGGGTAGCTGCATGGAAAGTTACGCCAAAGTCTAAATCACATCAGAGAGTGCTGTCCAGATATCAGATTGACATTGTTGCTCAGTTGTTTTTAAGGTTCACAAATTACAATGTTTCACATTTAACAAAACTGCACAGTTAATTTAATGCACTATAGTTTGTGGTTTTTTTACACTATTAACTTTACTACATCTCACTGTATTTGAAAATGAAAATATTAAGTCAAAAACATCTTTCAACTAAATGGTCACTTAACTAACATGTGGATGGATACCCATTAATTGTACGTGAAGTTCATTCTTCATTCTTTTCTTAGAATAAATTTCGCATTAACTTGTTATACAGTGCACACTTTAATGTGAAAGGCCTATATAGAGTAAGGGCCGTATGCAAGAAGGTAGGTTAAAGACTTCAAACTACTTTTATAAATATAAAGAAAGGTATTTACTATATGTAATTAAGGTATAACGAAGCAAAAGAAAATAATGTGTAAGATCTTAAATATTAAAAGCCATCTAAATATCTCAACAAATTCAGTGAAGTAATAGGTATAGAATGGTAAATTCTAATGGTAATTCCCCCTATTATGAAATACTTGCGTATAAGGAAGGTACATTTGTTTATGGCTTTCTGTCTCATCTACTGCGGAATACTATATAAGACAAATTTTGAAGGTTTCTGAAAAGGATGTTCAGAAAGATAACCCTTTGTATTTGATAAAGGTTATGGTGGTGGCCAGACAGAAAATCAAATTTTGAAAATTTCGTCTATGAGTTTATTTTACTTCTCTTCCATATGGTTTGGTAAAGTGCTCGGCCATAAAGTATGTTCTTTGAAAACGAATGACAATTTCACTTCTATTTTACTTTGTATTTTTAAGTTGATATTAATTTATTATTTGGTATAAAGAACGTTTGTGAAATAATAGGCTGCAAAAAATGTTTACTATAACGCGTAGGCCATAGACGACTAAGGCGTGAAGGAGCAACATCTAAAACTTATCATTCCGCCTCGAGAAAACTGTTGCAATTTGAGGCGATTTTATGGCAGAATATTACTAATAAACTTATTCTTTTTGGCGTAATAGGTTTAAAAATTCCATATATAGAAACATGCTACTTTAGACCAGTTTTTTTAAAATGTTTTAGCTGGGTTTTTTAGGGAAAATGTAGTTACAATGTTATAATAGTTTTACTTATTAACTAAGTCACGTACGAAAAGTGTGAAAAGTTCGTAGGAAGCACCACGGTGTGTAGGACAAGCCTTGAAATGTTGGTACAATTTACTGCAGTGATGTCGCGAAACGAGCGAGTTGAGTGACAAGTTGCATCAGTCATTAGTGCAGTCGTGGCACACTGTGCGTCTTACGAGGCGGGCTGGTTTGCCAGCAGCCCACTAGCACCATTTATCAATCACCCCCGCCCCCCTATCTTCTCGGCCAGACCAGGGCGCGCTTTGCACATGCTTCTGCAAGATCAGACAGGCTGCTCGCCTCACAGCCCTGCCTACTGCCTAGTTCAGACCGCATGAGGCAGGAAATGTGTCAAGCAAATCTTTAAAACTTTCTTGCATTCCTCAGACTTCGCGATCTGCTGACAGTTTTGGCGAGTAGATAGTTCAAAAGATATAACTACAAATTATCTTCCATAACACCAGCTGCGAAAATGAAAATTATTTACTGTAATTCCCAAATAATCAGGGAGGGCTGGAGCCCAACAGCACAAACCACCACTGCTCCTCTGTACCATTCGTTAATATGTGTAAAATATTTTTCTGCTTTGAAACAGTCTTACAAATAGTTTATTTAGTCGTCTATCATGTGGTTGTAAATAGTGACTTTCTAGGACTAAAATATTTTTTGTAAGACTTTTAAATCTGAAAAAGTTAAAGAATTTTATACTAATAACTAAAAATTGATGCATAGTCTATTGATGCATAACACCATCAAAACTAAAAAGTAGTTTGCAAAATATTTTTCAAGTTCGGGGAAATTTCAAACAGTTGCTGGAATGTTAAAAATAATTGCAGTGTTTTAAAAATTCTGGTTTTATCTTAAAATAATTTGTAACAAATATTGCTAGACTTGCAGGACTAAGGCTTATAATTTTACAACAAATGCTGATATAGATGGTCCAGGATAAAGTGACCATTTTTAATAGCTTTTTTCAAAATTTGTGTATAATTAGCTGGTATCTTTCTGCTATATGTATATAAGTAGCTTCATAGCTATTTAAAACTATTTTTCTGAAAGTGACATTTAATTTGAAAGAAGATTTGTTTTGAAGAGAAAAGTTTTGGTGGTTTTTCTTTGCCCTTCATTATTAGAAACTTACACTTTTGCAGAGGAAAAAAATATTAGAGCAATAGTAGCTGTTTATGGCATTTAAAGTGTTTAAGCAAGCCTGAAACACTGACTTAACATAATTGACGACTTGAAAAGAGGCGGAGCTTCAGTCAGGTGTGGGAAACAATTCCTATCTCCATGGATACCGCAGCCGAACATGACCTTCATTTAGCTGTTTAGCGTCAAATATCACTGATGAGATGTACATCAAGAAAATTAATTAATTGTTTGGAATTTGCCGTTTTTTCTGGTGAACATTAATCTCATGTATTTGCGTACCTTAACCATCAAGTAGAAACTACTATTTTTTACCCTTGCGTGCAAATCTGTGAATGAGCAACATTTTTGCTTTCTGCAATTACCAACTAACAAATCAGCGTGTTTGTAAACAAGCTTTGTTTCCCACAGTACTTTTTCCCTGTGGTGACGTCAGGGGGCGTGTACTTCAAGTCGTCCATTAATGTAGCAAACTACAGTCTGGTAGAAGTACATAGTAATAACTGTTGAAGAAGTGTTAATGTAATAAAAATTTGGGAAACTTTTACGAAGTAAAAAAAATTCATATTAGTATTTTTAGTTACACAGCTGGGAAAAATATAACACCAGAAGCAACATTTTTTTGTGAATCAACTTTATTGTTTCAGTAATAAGAACCAAATGTAGCTGAATAGTTTCTGTTTGAAACAGCTATTACCGGTACATTTTTACTTCAAAGTAAGTGAAGTACTATAATACTTTATTTGCACATCAGTCATTGTTGCAGATTTTATGCAACATTATGTTATTTTTATGTGTATGTTTTTTGGTGTAGCAGGCTCCATTTTAGCTCCATGTTGGAACATATTTTATTCAAAAATATTTTTTTATAAAAGTTAGAGTACAAGGCAACATTAAATATAATTAAATATAAATACTGTAAAGAAAATAACTTTCACTCTTCTTCTCTTCAAAAACACGTTTTATTTCTTCCACTTTGTACGCATTATTTGCAGCGTCTTTCGTTCCACTAGTCAGGTCGTCACCAATGGGCCCCGTACCGGAAAAATTCGCGGCTGGGGACGGCCTCTCCTAGCTACTGGTTTGTCTGCAGACAACAGGATAGGTCCGTACATGTCCAACAGCTCGCAGACTATGCCGTTGGTCCATCCGAAGCCAGACTGCACCACGTACTCTCCACCACCTCCGTAGTGGCCAGGTATCAGAGCATCGTACTGGAACCACAGTTACTAAAGATTAGTTGCTCTAATACATGTGTGTACAACACAATCTGACAAGCAGTATTGTGTACGTGCTAAGTATATGCTTAGATGCTGCTAATACAGTGGTTTTAATGTTAACAGTATTTGTTCCTCTGTAGTTACACAGTTGAAAACTATTTATCAAAAATACAGGGTAGGTACGGATGTGGTACAAATGTATTATAAATTCATATCATACTACTCAAAAAGCAAACAACAATCCACATTTTAGTAGCTACATTAATTAATGAAGTATCTAAAAAAAGAATTATCAATTTAACCTCTATCATGTATTCGTCTGCATGCATAATACATATACCATACAGCTAGCCAGCAGTTCCGCCAGTGTGGATACATACTAGGCACAGAGGTTTACTAGTCAGTAAAGTAAAAATTAAAATATAAATGTACTAAAAACGTAAATAAAGGTAAGAGATGAAAGCGTGTTTCGGTGAATATAGTAAGGAATGTTCTCTACGAAACTGACTTTAATGGACAAACAACACAATGCAGATAGTCTTTTACAAAAAAATTAAGTTGAAGGAAGAGAATTATTTGTGCAAATACTAACACAAATAAGGACTATTGAAATTTGGAAAAAGGTTTTCACCAAGGACGAAAGTATAGTTAACATTTTAAATTCAGTGGGAGTTTGATAGTGAGGAGAACAAAAAATAGAGATGTAAAAGAAACAAGCTTAACTGCAATTTGACCAGCGTGAAGGGAGTTTGGTACAAGTTTAGAGGTTGCATAAGTGCGAATAAGGTGGTAGACCAGTAGAACTATTGCCAGTTGATGGTATCATGGACAAATATTAATATCTACAGATCTGAAGGACCATCTTTTCAAAGTGTAGAATAGATATGGGCCTGACAATATAATTTTTACTTAGGACAAAGCACACTGCTCTTGTGAAGCCATTAAGCCATTAAATACGCACTGTAAAAGATTCTGGTGGTTACATGCATTTCTAAAAAAGAATATATTTCATTTAGACACAGTAAACATTTAGCATTCTTGGTATTAAAGTTTGTGTACTGACTGTTTCCTGATCTGAGTTTGAGGATTACCTTAAATGTATGGAAAACAATGTTACCTTTCTCTACTGGCATATCACACTTACACAAGTATACAGTGTTGCCATAGCAAACATTAAAAATAATAACATTATATTTTATGATGTACTACTTGAATACATATGCAAAACTTCTTGTAAAAATAACTGCACAGAATTCTAGTACAGACTTTACCAACCAATAAGTTTACCAGTTGCAATGTATGGATGTATGTCTACAGAACTGTACACCAGATCAGTTCCTTGCAAGTTGAGGTGCTGTGGCATTTGTTGCACATGTCATTGTTTCTAGTACGGTACATCATTTCAACTGTGACTAAATGTTTCACCTTAGAAAAATTTAATGTGAATCCTCCAAGGCAAATTTTGATAAAGACTTTGATTGTAGACACTGTAGAATGCATGTTAACAAAATAACTAAGATTTTCAGTTATACAGCTAATAGTGTAGTAGTTATGAGATTGGAAAGCACAATTTATGTTTAGTGTACTTGACATCTGCTGAATAATTATGTTTATATTACAAAAACTCACTTTCAGGTAAAAAAAATTGATTTTCATAACTGCCAGTGTAAAAGTTAACACAATGTTATTTTTGTGGGAAAAAAAGAAGTAACAGTAGGACTACCTGGTTTAAAAATGTCTTGCAAAAATAAGTTTGTGTGCACATGCTGGCACATTGATTAACCTGAAAATAAATATGCAGCATACAAAATTACAAATTATATTCAGATTTACTGAAAATTTCACTAATTTTTTTCTTAAAAACAGGGTTCTTTTTTAAGAGTGTTGAACAAATTACTGTCTTCTGATTTTGTCAATTAACTTATTTTTTTGCTAAGAAGATTTTGCTATGGTAGTATATAACTAAGAATATATGAACACCATGTGAATCCATTATAAACTTCCTTGTTTAGGGATTTACTGTGTGCTTTCAGTTTATCAAAGAATACACTAAGGTTTTGGACATAGAGAAAGTATGGAGAGGGTAAGCAGGGAGCAGAGGGCATTAAATACATTTTTACAATGGTAAATAATGAGGTATCAAATCTCAAAATTATACCTTTTCAAACATTTCTCCAGTCTGTGAGTACCCTTTGTAGTTAGCTCTGACCCAGTTCCTTGCCAGCTGCTCTGCCAGTTGCTGTAGCTCCCTCACCCCTGTTGATGCGAGTCCTTGGATGATGATGATCTGTAGGGGTGGCCATGCATTTGGGAAGTCCCACTGCTCGCCAGTGTGTGCCAGTGAGGCAGGAATGCCCCCTTCGTACTGTGTTATATTCTGTCCTACCAGGTATGCCAGCACCTTCTTGGAAATTGCTACCTTATCTTCCTGCAAAATGACCACACTTACTGCTGTTAATCACTGTTAATTTATGAAGAGTCATTTGTTTTTTTAAATAAATGTAACGTTGCTGTTTACATGAAATTTTTACTTCTCCTCTCCTGTATGTAGAAATTATCATGTTCACTCATATGATGGTAAATTAATTAAGAGAGGAGTACATTACACAATCTATACAAAAATAATTAGTAGTAAACTACACGGTAGAGAAATTAAAAAAAAAAAATGCATGCTGACAGGATTGAGAATTGAGAACTGTATCAACGTATCACGTGTACTAATATACCACTATTTATAATTAGTTTGAAAAAATTCTTGCATTAACTGTGTATGTACAAACCTTTAAAAATCTTGTTACTGATTGGGAAATTTGAAATCCTTAAGATGTAAATTTTTTGCAATTTCTTAAAGAATCTTTTTTCTTTATTTATTTTTCCAGAAAGGTTTGTCAGTATACCTATTTGCTCATAAATTGATTGACTGCCTGAGTCGTTGAAGCATTTTTGCTCAAGATTATTGCTTATACATTAGCTCAGATGTTGATTGATGTATTTGACTTGCACTCATTACTTTAATACCAATGTTTTTTAAATGCTGTACAACAAATAGGTACATACTTTACTTACTTCACTACAGTGAAACTTTCAAATAACTCCTCAGTCATGTACCACAAAAAGTTTGATGTAAGAATTTAATTTATAGTGCATATAATTTAGTTTACATTTCCATACATGTGAAAAAAATCTGTTTTAAACAGTACAGAAAAATTTGTAAGGGCTTAGAAAGATGTACAGTGGAACCTCGTTAATACAAACCCTGTTAATACAAAGTTCTCATTAATACAAAGCGATTTTTATTCCCCTTGGAATAGGACAAGAAATTAAATAATTACTTTAATGTTTAGTAAAAATTTTGTTTATGCATTAAACTGTGCAATACCGTATCAAGTTCTTACTTTTTTATGACATAATTTGAAATTATTATTATTATTATTATTGTCAGATTTGGAACAAAATAAGCATTATTGAAATCAACCTTTGGAAAATATCACTGCTCATTATCATTACTGAATATAATGTCACAGTTCCACACTTACAATAGTTGCCACAGCATTAATTTGGTCAGTAGCAAATTAACTAGTGGGTAATGTGTTAATTTTATAGCACATGCAAAAGTATCAGAATAGAATGTATGTTAATACAACTTGCAAATTATATAAAGTTTTAGATATTTGTATCTGAAATCACTTTTTTACTAAACAGGGTTTTTTTTTCTAATGTTGACACCATTATTATTGCTTGAGTGTGAAAATAAATGTCAAGTCTTGTGTCTGTGGTTTTATTAGCAGCATTGGTAGTTAAGTTTATCAAATGTGTTGTGGAACAAGCTGCACACATTAAGTAAAACATGTTTTGTTATTGTAATCAGACATTACGCAGACCTTTAGTTATAGCTTATAATGCAACAAACTGCACAATGTAGGTCATTATTTTAGAACAGACAACTACAAAGAAACATTTAACGTGTAACATTTTGTTTTCTGAATTTAAAGAGTTATTGACATATATGTATTGTTTCGATAACATTTGTTTGGCCGTATATGTATTGTGTTCAAGATGATACGTAAGTGAAGATATGAGTTGACCTGTGTCACACACACCCTAACACATTTGTTAAGATTTTATTGCAAATTTTTTTAGACATATGCTTTTGTTTGCCCTGCTACAGTTACATCCTTATTTTGACGAATTAAACTTTAATATAGACTTTTGTTTGTGAAATTGTTAACATTTTATCTATGAACAGTGCACAAACAATTAGGTAGGGAACCTAGAGGAAGTGTAGGTCTGATGTACAGAAACCTGCTGTCTTATGTAGAAGTAACACTGTAGTACGTATTTTTAAATATTTTACCATTAATGATAGCTGTTATTGATCACTTGTTTTTTTAATGAGTTGTATTTATTGGAGCAGAGGATTGTAGACGTTAACACTGTATGGGCCCATGTAAACAAAAACACTTGGCAGTGTTTGTACTTATGAGCAGCAATAAGATTAAAAAAATCTCAAAATAGAATTTAAGCAAGATATTTAAAATATGTGTAATTTGTATACCACCACCTGTAAGAAGGGTTACAAAGGGAAAAGCCTATAATTCATGTATTGATTATATAGTTTTTGCAGTTGCAAATTATTAAACTATTTACAGTAACTTACTTCGTTGTAACATTTCGTCCACAAAGGCGCAAAATTTGATGGGTAGAAATAGTTCCGGCTGATGTTATTCTTGATGTCGTAGTCTAGCCACACGCCTGCTTCATCGTTCCACAGAACATTTGTTACTGCTTCTTGCCACAGTTTTGCTTCTTGCTTGTAAAAGAGACTTTGCTCTACAAAGCCCAGTATCCATGCAAATTCGGATAACAAGACAGCATTTTTATACAGGAAAGCATTCAAGTCTACTGGGATAATGTTCTTTGTATCTAGATTTTCTATTGTCCCTGAAAAACAATACATTCAGAAATAAAAAATTGTATAAACCCTTAATGATATTTAGACATAAAAAATATGTGCTCTAGTTAATTACGTTTCATGTTCTGAAGTTCATAGTGTTTCCATGTAAATAATGTGGCATACACATTACATTGTAAATGCAGTAGTTTTCAGTATGATAATTGTTACAACTATCCCTTTTCTAGAGTATAATTTTTGATCTAATTTTAGTTGAAAGATTTCTGGCTGAATTAAAAAATGAGCTAGATTTCTCCAATGCTTGTTACATTGTGAGCAAAATCTGATTTCCAACAAAAATTTAGCCTTGAAAGACACTGTTTGATGTTGGACTGGAAAATGGAAAAGGTGATCTTTGCTTATTAGCATTAAAATCAGCAACATAATTGAAATTCCTTGGAAATTATGACTATTAGGTACTAGTACCATTAGATACATTTGACACTAATGTTAAATTTAAACTGTATCAAAACAAAGATATTCCATAAAAAAAAAACAGAGGGAACAGTTATTGCTGTGATTTGGGTTAATCATTATAACATTTTATTTCTCTTTCAATGTTGTTTGTATTTGGGTGAAGGGGAGAGGTTAAGTGAGCAACAGTAGGATTTTAAGCACTTACAAATGTAATCTGTGTCACAAATAATAAGTCCAGCTGTTTATGGTTGTGTTCCCAGACCCATATATAGCTTTTCTATGGAGACAGCAGTGTATCCCTCAGCCAGAAGTAAATTCTTAACAAAAACAATTATCCAACTTTCCAGCACATATATAAATAAAAATATATATTTCCATGGAAAGAGTTTGTCGTGTGACTGGCTTTAGAATTGTCAAAAAATATTAGAGAGACTTACTGATGTGAGGTGTGAGGTCAGGTATGGCTCAGTGGTGGAATGCAAGAACGTGGCAATAGGACCCCCTCAAGAAAATTCCCATGCCAAAGGCCATGTATCTCACACGTGAAAGTTTTTTTGGGATGAACCCCACATGGTAATCAAACCTGGATCACCATGATTGGAGGCTATAGATCTGGCAATAACACTATCGTGAATCTTGACTTGTAATTGAGTTTTTTTTTTTTTTTTCATGCTGGATGGCCTTGTTAATTAAGTCCTATTTTGTCCTTTTTTAATAGGGTTTGAAACATTAACAGTACCTATAACATTTTCAACTGATGTACTGTATGTAGGTACCGAGATGTTAATATAGAAAAACTGATAAGTAATCTTTGGCAGTTTTGCCAAACTTGATGAGCAAATATTTTGCCTGAATCGTAATCAAATGTACTGAATTTTGGTGATTCTTCACCTTGGCTTAAAAGTTGTCATAAAATGTTTTCTTGGATTGACTTTTTTTGCATTTGTTGTGTAAAATCTTCGATAATGATAGAAAACGAAAGGGCTACCAACCAGAATGTGCAAATTGCGGATGAGAGATAAGAGACCACAGTGATGGCTGAGGGACAGATTGTTAAATAGAATATTAAGAGTGTGTGCAACATGGTTGAAGTTTTTTTTAAGAGGTATGCAACCACTGTACCTATTAATTTAGAGGTTAATTACCTTTACTTGTAGCACATTCTTATCCATTTTCTCATCAGGTTAAACGCCCATTTCCAAGTATCATTACAACTAAGTGAATGTGGACACTTTCTAAGCATATAAGTTAGAACCTTGCTGAAATCACTTTGGGTATAACATTAACCATAGTTTTATTCTTTGAAGAAAGAGACATTCAGTTTATTGCTGGTATGGTGTCACACATACAATTTTTGTTGCAGCTCTAAATTCAGAGGTGGATATTTCCCTTGGAAATTGTCACCTGTAGGATGTAGATATTGTTCAGTTGCACCTAATTTGCAGTTAATTATATGATAACCGTGAAAATCAGAAATTTATTAGCGTGCTAGAAATTATCGTTATAAAATTACTTTTGATACCTTCATCTGTTCCATTGTTGATAAACCAGCGACTGGAAAAATCCCATCCTCCTTCAGCGCCAGATTTGAGATTTATGTATAACCCTGTTTTCGCTGCCTCAGTTCTGAAGTTTAATGTTGTAGTATAATCTTCTCTGTAACATTCAATTTGTATTCTGAATTAGCAGTATTTCAAGTGATTCCATTTATCAGACATAGGCTAATTTATATTGTAACAAAATTATTTTCAAACTATGTGTTAGCAGAATTATGAGTGAGGAAAAGTGATGTAATTTTATAACTTTAATTTTAAAGTTGATTTAGCAGTAATTCATATTCAACATCTACAGAAAAAAGAACAGAATTTGATACAACATGTCATAAACTGGATTGTATTGAAAATAAATATTGCATAAATTCTTTTGTGATGCAGCACAGTGGTGTCTATTTTGTTAAAGAAAGTCACTATTATAATAATTAATTTGCAATCCATTAACTTGCAGCAAAGACATTTTACAAGCACTTGTAATCAAATAATTATTTTAACAAAAAATTTCCCTTTTATTGTAGCAAAACAGTAGAAGACTAACCTGTAAGACTCTGGCCTTGGTCCTGAAGAGTAGACGTAGTACCTTGCCATTCTGTAAGTTTTACCATTTTTTTCAACATCAATAGTTCTGTTGTTAATCCAGAAGTTATACTCTTTCTCTAGAAGTTTGAAGTTTTCTCTGAGGAATGGTGTGTCGCTTGTTGTTGTTAAATACTTTTCCATCATGGGTATCAACATTGGGGGTTGAGACCTTTCCAAATAATACTTTCGGCCTCCATTGGGTACAAATCCATGTTCATCCACCAAGTGGAGTAAATTACTAATTATTCCTTTTGCAGTTTCTTCCATTTCACTAAGTAGCAAACCGGTCAAAATCCAATATGTGTCCCAATAATAAAACTCTTTAAATCTTCCACCAGGAATAATAAAAGCATTTGGAACATAGAGAATAGAATGTTTGTCTGGATTCACTCTAACATCATCTGAGATTTTTCGAGAAAGGTTTTTCCACAAAGCGTTCAGTTCGAATGCCCATTGTTTGAAGTTTCTGTCCTGTATTCGGTCAAGAAACTTGGGATTTTCTTTCCAGTCCTTTGGGTCCCACTCCACGAGTTCATCATCTGCAATGAAGGCACTTTCAACAAAGGATTTCACTTGCTGTCTTGTTGGTGTAGGACCATTTTCATCCATAAATTTTTTGAACATTTCTAAGGTTTTGGAAGTGTTGAACCTCAAGCTCATGTCGACAAACGTTTTGCTGTCTGGGAATATTTCTGCCATCTGTACTGTGTGTAGGAGATCTCCATAGCAGAATATTTGGCTGAAACAAAAGATAACGTGTGTGACGGCCATATTTTATTGATACTTTTATATATATATATATAGATTAATGTGGTTTAGGTTAATTATGATGATTGATTGTAATGAAGGGGCCTTTATTGTCATATGTAACATATTGCAATCCATTTTAACTTCAGTATTGATTGTGAGGGGTCTGTGGGATCCTATGATAGGCCAGTATAAAACACTATAAAATATGACTATTAGTAATATTATCACAGAGGTAT
>PNEQ01130197.1:0-14163 GCA_003012365.1 Medauroidea extradentata | reverse complement strand
TTTAAAGGTGCCTAACCGTATTAGTAGAAACTTTAATCTTTTTTACGCATTATCTAAAAATAAAAACTTAATTAACAGATGTATATTCAATTTTAATGATATTTGTAAATTTGATCCTTTTAAGGAAAGAAAAATTGTATTCTGGGACTTTAAATAAGGTTGTTTAAGTGTCTCATTTCTGTTTGTCTCTTTTTTAAAAATGTTTTTAAATGTTTTAAATGTTTTGCTGCATTTTGTCCTGTCAGTGTGTGTTGTAAATGTCTTGTCCTTTGTTTTGTATGTCTGTATTCTTTTGTATGTCCTTTGTTATTTGTTTATCCTGTGTTTCTGTATTTGTATCTGTTATTTGTTTAGTGTCATCCTGTTATTGGTGGCAAGACTGTTGGATGGCACTTTAAACATAATAAATAAATAAATAAATAAATAAATTATTGTATGTGCTGGGAAGTGCCCACTTTAAAGTGAACCACCTATAGTTGCATCTATCCCGATAGACTCTTTTATAGGCGGTTCGGAATAAAGTGAGCATTAAAAAAAGCCCTGTTAAATGTCTCTTTGCAGCCAATTCGTATCTTTCCGCGCGTAACGTCTTAACGACTGGAAATGTCTTACCTCTCTGGACACGTCACTTAATGCTTGCGCGGTTAAGATAAATTGTGCAGTCGATAGGAACCTATAAAGTTTGACAAAAAAACTTTTAATAATTATGCAAAACATTTCTATGTCAAATTTAGTTCGTTTTATTTCAGTATTGTTGTATTTTAGTAGGAAAATACACTGAACTACTTACTACAATACGCTGCCAACCATACGAGCAGTAAGGTAACTATAGTTAATGTTGAATTATATACAGTAACGGCTAGTGATTTTTTTCCAAGGTTAAATCTTTACTGCTCACTTTATTCCGAACGACCTATATCGACGGATTCATGTTTCCGAGCACAGGTACATGGAGCAACTCGGTAAACCACAAACCACTCGGTTTTCCTGGAGGCTCCCACACATTCTCGATTAGTCACTTCCGCGGCGGAGAGCCAAAGGGCACACCTTCTATTGTTCTGTTACAAACAGTTCGGGGATAAAGTGAGCGCTAAAAAAAAAAATATCTCTCCTAAAGGCATATTTTTTGCCAATTCGTATCTTTCCGCGCGTAACAAATAACGGCGGGGAATATCTGACCTATCTGGACACGTCACTTGATAAGACAAATTGTTCAGTCGGTAGGAATTAATGTAGTTTGAAAAAAAATACGTTTATTTATTGCAGAAAATACAGATATGCTGATTTCAGTTGATTGTATGTCAGTATCGTATTTAAATACACGGAACTACATTCGAAAAGTCACTGCCAACCGTACAAAGAGTGACGGTAAGTATTGCTGTTGAATTATATGCAGTAATGGCAAGTGATGAAATTTATAAGGTTTGTTCTTAAGTTCTCACTTTATCCCGAACGACCTACCGAGAACGCCTAGTAACGGTTGATTAAAATACGCCTGTTTCAGCCTCACGTCATATGTTGTCAAGAGTATCACAAAAAAAAAAACATGAACTTTTCGCGAAAAGAATTTTGCCCCACTTTGTTTCTGTGTCTTACGTGCACATCTGCAGTTCTGCTTCGTGGCCAGTGATTGGTAGAGATGATGTATCGCGAAAATGTTTCGTGCCAACATACCCTTGAAAACACTGTAGTTTCTTGTGACACGTATGAATGGGTAGAGATATGCAAAATTCACGTTATCATTTGGTAGCAGACTAAACTTCACTTTCCTATACATAACAGAGCATATTATTAATATGCTATTCAATTGACCACGAACGTTTACGTGTTGTAATTTGCGTGTGTCACGTCTATACATAGATTGGCCTATCTAGCGTGTAAGCATTCTCCACAGCAAGTCACGACAATATCGGCCAGCGGGAGACGTCGAACAAGCCTATAGTCACTTGGAGTCTCGTCAGCTGTCAGAAAATAACGCGAATTTTGCATGTCTCTATGAATGGGTAATATACACCTGACACAACATAGCTGTCTGCAGACCAATAACAGGCATCACATATTACAATAGCGGGATTCTTATTGGCTCAGTCAAATAGGGCAACAGCTCCACGTACAAGCGAAAGCCAGTGATCTTCTGGGAAGCTGAACGTGTGTTGAAATCCAGCAAACAGTCAAGTTTTCCCGCGATAAACCATCATCTCTAGTGATTGGATATTTTAAATGTCACGAGCCTTGGGATTATACCGGCAAATCACAGATGTGTGGTTTTCATGAAACTTTATTGTAATTGGCTCAATCAAATGAGATACGGCTTTTCACGTAGACACGCTGCCAATAACCATGAAGCAAAATTGCAGTTGTGCACGAAAGGCTTTGAAACAAAGTGGGGCGAAATTCTTTTCGCGAAAAACAGAGTCCCTAATTATGACTTGACTTTGTTTGTTATATCAGTACTATCTGGCAACACTGCCCCAGTCCCAGTTATTCTCCAAGGTCATAGAAAAGCCTGCCGAGCATACGCAATTCACATTTTAATTTACGCCCTAGTAGGAAACATAGCATTAAAAAAAAACAGTTATCAGTTCTGATTATTATATTGCTACTTGCAAGTATCGTTCAAACTGAGTATTTAAATTACCGACCATAATTTTAAAAAAAATATTGAAGTGAAATGATGCTCATACGCCGTGTGTTTACACAGCAGTCTTTCAGAAGACACGAATATATTTTTGTATATTCGTGTTATAACCACTAGTCTCCAAACATTTTCATGTTGTTAGAAATTATATCGATCATGCTCCAACTGCTGCTGGGGTGTAAGAATAAAATGTCATTTTCTCCCATCAAGCAGAGCAAATAAAGCAGTCAATACCTAAAAACCAATATATGTGAGTGTTATATACCTACTAATATTTAGCGCACGAAAGGTCAACAAGCTATTATCATACATAATAACATTATTTTCTAAAATCTACCGTACGAAATATTACCGAGCAAAAATGTTTTTCACGGCAAAACGCAAGTCACTTTGTTATTGTTTTCTTATGCAAGTAACAATGTGTCCGTTAAAACATGCCGAAGAAGTAAATAATATTAATAAAATACTGAATAGTGGCTTTTGTTTACAACAGAATGTTTTTCTGCAAATATAAAAATGTTCACTGAAAGGATGTTAAGTGATAAAAAGCCAGGAGGTAAATTGCAAGGTTGGCAACAATGGGTGATAAGTTAAGCAAGGACCTCGGCATAGTGAGTGGTTTCCCGCGCTTCTAATACAATATGATAGGAAGCATCCTGTGAGCTGCTATCAGCGGTTATTACTGCCAATCTGGCATCCTCGCCTCCCTCGCCATTTGGAACCCCTGACACGACTGACTGGCTGACTACCTCTTTCCAAGCCCCACATACATCAGCTTGTTCCACATACATCGTGAAGGGGTGTACATAATTAAACATTTAAGGCCACACTCTTTAGTTTTTACAATAATTATTTTTTTAACCTTAAGCGAGAGCAGATATAAAAAAAATCTGTCCGGCAGTTTTGTTTAAAGTTGTTTTTGTCATGATAACTACTTTTTTTTTCAAAACAAGTAACTATACGGGTTCGACTAAAACGTAAATAATCATAATTTCTTTAATTACATAAGTAGCTAAAACCATGCCAACATGAGGAAGACTATTTTAAACAAAACTACCAGACATATTTTTGATACCTGCTCTTGTTTAGGCGTAAAAAAATTATCACTAAAATAGTATAAACAAGAGAGCATGGCCGTCTACCCCTGAAGAGTCCAAGAAGGGAAAAATTAAACTTTTACATGTGAACTAAATAGTGTGAGTTTTGTAGGCGATGCTTAGGAGTACATTTTCCTCCTACAAAAAAAAACTAAGTCAAGCCACTTTACTCATAATGACATATCAGAGTCAAAGTTTACATGTTTTTACTTCATACACCCCCGAAAACCAATGATCATAATGAAAAGAGATAATTTACAGTGACAGGGTTACAGAATGATGTAGGCCTATGTAAAAAAACACTGAATCTAAAAAAATTTTGAACTTTTGAATTTTTTCTACTTTAATAATAATTATTTTTAATTAGAAATTCTGCATACCGTGATATGTAGTTTCAATGTGAATTTTTTTCGTTTCATTACGTGTATTGGTTCTCATGGGATGAATGAAGTGAAAGCATGCAAATTTTGACTTTGAACTGCCATTATGGAAAAACTTGCTGAGCTGATTATTTTTATAACAGGAAACTGCGCTCACAAGTACCGTCTACAAAACTAACACTATTTGATACGAATATATAATTATGATTAGAGATTATGGTATACCGCGAAAATGTTTTGTGTGAACATAGCCTTGAAAACGCTGTAGCCAATTGCAACACATAACATTGAGCGATTTACGCCTAACACAACGTAGCTGTCTGCAGACCAATAATAGACATCAAATATCACAATAGCGGGATTCTTATTGGCTCAGTCGAATAGGACAACAGCTTAACGTACAAATGAAAGCCAATTATATGATAAACTGAACATGCTTTGGAATCCAGCAAACAGTCAAGTTTTCCCGCGATAAACTATCATATCTAATTATGATTTTTTTCCCCTCTTGAACGCCTACCTGCGTGTTAGGTTGAGAGGTTCAGAAGCGATAGACCATGGCAGTTTTTATAGTAGACGGCCGGAGTCTCGAATGTGGCAACGCTGCATCGGAGGCCTGCTGCCGGTCGCTCATTGGCTGCCCTAGTCAGTGTAGACGTGTATACGCCACTACAGCTGCATAAGGACGCGAGAAGAGCACAGTTCTGTTGTGCACAGTACATTGTTGCAACATCGCAGCTTTACAGCATAAAAACTCCGTGCATTTATGATCGGTTAGACGAACATTTCGAACTGTAGTGACGCTACAAAACACACAAGAATGTTTTAAAATATTTTACAAAAATGCTTCTAATAAAACTGGGATACCCCGGCCGCTACAGCTGTATCTGATTTGTTATTCTGTCCTACACACCTGCGAATCAGGGGAAGCCACCGCCGTTGGTAAGACAAAAGAAGTGTTAAAACAACCCTTCCCAGCAGGGTTGCCAGATCTAAGGCCGCAGCCTTCTACTAAGGTTAATTCTACTACAGGTTAGAAAGATCAATGTTATAAGTTTGGCACAGGGAAAATTTCTGCCACTTGAGCGCTGGTATCGCTAGTGCACCAAACTGACCAATCACAGATCTTTCCTGAATTTTAAGTTACATTAAGCTGATAATTTAAAACGCCAAATCGGTTTCAGAAATTTTCCCTGTGCCAAGCTCTCCCATAAGAAAACGTATTTTCTTTATAACCTGTAGTAGAATTAACCTTACTTCTACTAAAACCGGGGCAAAATTCTTTTCACGATTAACAGGGGTCCCTACCAATCACATATCCGACATGGTCTAGAATATATCAGCGAAATACTCGTGCCTCTATAGTGTTAAAGAGATGATGATTTATTGCTGGTAAACTTAACTGTTTGCTGGGTTTCAACATACGCTCAGCTTGTATGTGAAGCTGTTACCCTATTTGACTGAGCTTATAACAATCCCGTTATTGTAATATTTGATGGCTGTTGTTGGTCTGCAGACATGTTGTGTCAGGTGTGTATTACCTAATCATACATGTTGTAAGAAACTGCGGTGTTTTCAATGGTATGTTTTGTGCAAATATACACTTGAAAACACTGTTGTTTCTTGCAGCACGTATAATTGGGTGATATACGTCTGGCGCAACACAGCTGCCTGCAGACGAATAACTGGCTTCAAATACTACAATAACGAGATTCTTACTGGCTCAGTCAAATAGGGTAACAGCACCACGTACAAGTGAAAGCCAATAATATTTTTGTAAGCTGAACGTACTTTGAAACCCAGCATATAGTCAAGTTTTCCCGCGATAAATAATAATCTCTAACCATCATCTCTATGCATTATATATGACCAACCTCCTCATTAAACCCACGCCTGGTTCACTATACTCTGTCCACTCTAAGGTTGCAGCAGAAATTAAAATTGCTAACGAAATAAATCAAAGCAATTGAATTATATCATGATTCCTCGCATTGTGATTGTGCCGTTAGCAGTCACCTTGTATTTTTCAATATTTCAAATGAAATTTATGCTGTGCAAAAATTTTACTATCATTCCTTTGAATGAATTAGCTGCAACCTTAGAATGGATAGAGTATAATATAGTATTAGCTCGGAGTTCAGAAGAGGAACAACTCCACACATCTGTTATACTCAACTTCATATAAGTTTGGGTAAATTTGACAGCAACTTATGGACAACAATTTGGAATACTTTGTGACATGTGGCACTACACAAGTCTAACTTTGCAGTATAATTCTGAAATGGACATCGCATGTTAATTTTAGAGCTAAAAATGTCTTGCATTGTGTAACAAATCACAAAATATTAAAAATTATTGCCCATAAGTTGCTGTCAAATTTATCCAAACTTACACGAAACCAGTGGCGTAGCGTGTCTGTGTTCCAAGGCGTGTAGTATTAGCAGCGACTATACGCTTTGAGCAGTTGTGTTGTTGCAGAGACCAAGGTGTATATATTATAAGTACCTTGCCTCTTGTACGCTACTGGCTGTGGAGTGTTCCTGACCATACAAGTCTAATGGTTCCTCAGACAACTCAGTGTTGCGTATGGGAGATGCAAAGCAACGCTAGGAGCAGCACTGTCGCGCCTTGCAGACGGCAGGAATGGTGATAGATATGTATTTTTCGTATGCGTGGCAATGGAAACGCGAGTTTATTTTCATTTTTAAAGGCTCGTGTGGATAAATGCAGGCTTAAATTAATGTATATAAAACCAATATTGAACACGACGAACTATTTAATACACAATATGTAGTAAATTGTTTAATATATCCCATATTATTCATTGAAGTGTGCATCAGAAACGAAGCGGAATAAATCCGCATGGCGAGAGTGTAGCAGTAAACGATCTTGTTATGCGGAAAACACGATTTATAAGAAAAAATTTGATATAATCTTTTTAGAAAACTACAAAATTGATTAAAATTTGTGCGCACGAAAACTGTCCATTTAGAATGCTTATAGGTTACATAATGCTTGAAGGTTAATTCATGCTGTTGTTATATAAAAAAGGGATAGTATGGGCTTGTAACTTTAATGTTACTAAATATTTACGGAACGTTCCGCAAACGTAGCTTCGGAAAATTTTTTGTAACATTCTTTTTGTAGGAATAAAAATCTACTTTTCAAAAATAAACATAAAACGGAATATTATTTTTAATAAGACACGCATGCTAAGTTTGTATTTTAACGCTTACACATGAATAGACACGCCTACAACTATATTATTTTAACAATTTAGTATTCAGTAAATGGACGAGGTTAGGCCTAACCTTGTTAGTTCTAAATAAACCAGTTATAATGAAAGAAACGTGTTTACTATAATACATACAGAAATTGGAAAAGGTAATGCAAATAGGTAATACAGAATTAGTTTGGAGAATACTGTTTATAATATGAATACAATTAGTTTGGCAAAAGTTGCGATGTGTGAAAATGACAACACTCGTAACTATATTTTTACATTGTTAGGCCTACCTAAGTGCTCTTTAAATACATATAGAAACATATATTTTTAATAAATTAATTTTATTTTTATAGCGAGGAACAGTCTTTTTGCCACCTAGTATTTATTTATAGACATTAAATAGCTTCGCTACACACGTGTACAATATAGCGTCTGCAGTCGGTATCACCATTCCGAAGGTTCAGAAGTTCGCCACCAGATGTCAGCCACTTTGCTTTGCATCTCCCATAGTCATTGCTGGGCACCGCACACACCTTGGAACACTCCACGCGACGTCACTGCATGAAACAAGAGTATACCGTCCTACATTAGGCAAACGAGTAGCAACGACATTCGGCCGCTCGAGCCAGCGTACGTTCGCCCTGTCCTTGATAGAAACTGCCGGTTCATGGCCACATTAGCTCGCGCAAAACAAGGTTTTAATTACCTCTTCCTGCCCGCTACGTTTATTTCCGCCACTTGTAAAAAAAATACGATTCTGCTCCTGAACAAAACTGTTCTCCGCGCAAGAGTTTTTTTTTTTTGCGGAAGTTAGGTTTTCAAGAGTCTCGCGTGACTATCTGAAGAACATCCTCCTCGGTTATCGGCTACAGAATATTTAGCAATACAGAAGTGAAATAGCCGGTTGGGCGGCGAATTAGTCACACACGCCAGCAAAATGGCTTCGCGATAAAGTGAGTAGTAAATTTGGAACTTTTGAAAAATATCACTAGCCGTTATTGCATATAATTCTACATTAACTATATAGCTGCCGTAATGCTTGTGTGGTTGGCAGCGAAATAACGCAATATAATTCCGCGTGTTTTTTCATTTTATTACAACAATACAGAAACAAAACCAACCGAAATCGACAGCAAAATTGTATTTTATATATAAGTATTAAACTTTTTTTTATTAAAACTGTATCGGTCACTACAGACTGCACAATTTATCTAACACGCGCAAACATCAAGTGGCGTGTCCAAAGAGATTAGATATTTCCTGTCGTTACATGCGGAGAGATACGAATTAGCTGAAAACAGAACTTTAACAGGGCTTTTTTTTTTGCGTGCTCATTTCATCCGAACCACCTATAGCTAGAGACACTGTAAATCGCGGGAAAAGTTTATTGTTTGCTAGGCTCCAACATACTATATGTAAGACTGAAGGTTTTGCACCTATATTGGCTATAGTTTATATGAAGCACTGTGTCCCTCTTCAACAGTCCAAATAGAACTGTGCAGTTTTAACACAGAACGTGTGTGATTGACCAGAAAACTGTCCACACGTGTCACGATTGAGTTACTATAGTTTATTGGAGACTATGTTAAATATTTTCGCGATTTTCCAGTGTCTCTACCTATAGCTGAAGACAAAGTGTGCATAGGACTGTGGAATCCAGCTGGATGGTTGTTGAACCCGCGAAATTTTCGGGTCTCTACTGATAACTAGGAACTGGTCAATTTCGCGAATTCAATTACCTGCAGGCTATGCATACTCACTTGCTTATGCTTGTTCACGTGACAAAAATTAAAAATTTTATATTTGCTTGGCATAGTGTTAGTTTTATAGACGATACTTGTGACTACATTTACCACCTGTAGAAATTTTTTAACTCACATAGTTTCCCCATAGCGGCATGCCAAAGTCAGAATGTGCAAGTTACAGGAACATAGGTTTCAACAAAAACCAAGTGACTTGCTCGAATGAAAAAATTTACACTAAAATAAGATATAATGGGCGCTATACTAAAAGATTCAAAAACGCAGAATGTAATTCCTTTGTACTGTTTTTAAAAAAAATCCGAAAATGACGAAAATTTACCTCATTTATGGCAATTTTTAAAAAAGACAAAATGTATTTGTTGTGTGTTTTTAAACCTTTTAGCATATTGCACCTTACGTCTAATTTCAGTGTAAATTATTTCATTCCAGTAAGTCACTTGGTTTTTGTTAAACCTATGTTCCTGTAACTTGCAAATTCTGACTTCGGCATGCCGCTATGGGGAAACTATGTGAGCTAAAATTTTTTTGCAAGTGTAAAATGTAGTCAGAAGTAACGTCAATAAAACTAAAAGTATGCCAAGCAAATATAAAATTTTGAATTTTGGCCACGTGAACACTCTTAAGCCCCGAATATTTGTCCACTAGGTGCTACTCAGTCGAACAACAGACAATGAACGAATAGACGGGGCTTGAGTATGCATAGTACAATGGATTCTAACCTAAAGGTCATTGAATCAGCAAAATGTTCCAGTCCCTAGTGATAACCTTACAACTGGCGCATAGTCAAATGTTGCATAACACTGGCCAATTATAACACGAAGACGCTCTAAACGTCTGCCATTTGCAGGAAGAACCCTCAAGAAGGCAGTGAAACATTTGGCCGGTTCAGTGACCAGTAGGTTAGACTACACACTGACACACAGACTCACAGAATCTAATAGCACAATCTATTCGCCATTTGTTTATTGGCGACTGAATCACTTTCGTGCTTAACCAGGAGGAGCGATGTTGGATTCTTGTTAAGGACACCAGATTTTCGCGAAGAGATTTTAGCAGCAGCTTGTTTCTATACGTTACGTGGATATCTGTAGTTCTGCTTCGTGGTCAGTGAGTGGATATTGTTACATGCTGTGTGTAAGGGCCGAGTGGTTGAAAGCTGTGTCGCAACACCGTGTGGACCGGCCCATGATTCACGAGCCGGGCGGATATGTGATGGAAGTCACGCCGAAACTACGTCATAGATACCTGTCTCAACTGCGTTTTTACCCTACGAGGTGGCCTACGAGGCTCAAGTCACGTCTGAAACATGATGAAATTTCTATTTTTAGACCCATGTCATGCGGTGGTTCCCCTACTGTTTCGCCTAGTATATAAAGGCTGAATCGACAAATTCGAGGAGAGTTCGCTATTGGTCGTGCTAGAGGAAGGTGCTATGCTTGTGGAGAGAGACTGGTGAAGACATCTTGGTGACGTCAAAAAGTCTACTGTGAGGCGGCAGGCAGCTACCTTCGGAGCAGTGTTGGCGAAACAAGACGACTGCTACGGCGGGCTGACGAGCGAAGAGGAGGTGCGCGACGGGAGTCGAACCGAAGACATCAAGAGTGAAGACAGCTGTGCACTCGGGGTGTTGCGCAGCACACGGCGATTCATCACCACTGCAGACTACTAAGGTTGTACACTGTCACTATTTGAGAGACTGTTGAGTGGATATATGACTGAATTTGTGTGATGTAGTCTTTAATTGATTAATAGTAAATATTCTTGTGCTTTAATTGTCAAGGTTAATTAACGTTCAGTGGCACAGTAGTAATTGTGTGCATAATTAAGGGTGTTGTGAAAGTTATAGGTGATTGCTGCTTTGTATGTTTTTGTAAGCTTTGTGAGCTAGTAAATCAGTAACTTAATTCAACTCTTATTTCTAATTATGAGACCTCTATCCCAAATTGCTCTGAAACAAAGTGGGGCTAATTCTTTTCGCGAAAAACAGGAGTCCCTAACAATTACACATGTTACTTCACATGTATGCAACTCTAGTTCATAATCAGTGATTGGACGTTAACTCTCACTTATCTTGAGATCCCACTTGCAAATCACAGACATAAAGTGTCACAATAACGTTATTCTGATTGGTGCATACGAATGAGAGGCATGTCTGAACAAATACACGCTTACAATAAACACGAAGCAGATATGCATGATTAGGGACAGGAAATGCTTGCGATTCTTGTGAGGATAAGTTTATCTGAAATCTGCTAACGAGTGTACACTGAGGTAGCGTGTTCCACTGGATCACAGTTTCTGTTGAAATCTTAGCCAAAGCCGATGACAAGATTGATAAGAAATAGTTAAACAAGCTCTTGTTTCCTGACATTATGTAGGCTACGTAGACAAGCAGCCATGAAACCCTGGTTAGAGCATGCACTGTCATATATACTGTAAACGAATAATAGACAGATTGTGCATTTCTGTAAGAATGCTTGGTGTTGTCACCTCGTGCCAACATTGAGCTGATATAAGATTTACACTGCCCCAACATTAAGCATGTGGCAGGAAAATTTGCATTTCTTCTCTGAAAAACATGTTTCGATTTCCTCTCTGAAGAACTTGTTTCGTTGCCAAGTACACGTACCCGTACGCTCTGGGAAATCCTGAAATAAGGAATCGCGTATGTTTTCAACATACAGGCACTCAACATGTAATAAAAATATAAAAAATTTTGCAAAAATCGTCTTAATTTGTTTCTATTATGTGCGCATTTCCTGATTCAGCAAAACATTATTAGAATTGTACGGGTTCGTAAGAGATGTAGTATTAAGAAAGACGACATGAAATCAAAAGAATAGGACAATAAGAACACAAAATATTTACGGGATAGAATATCGTTGTTGTATATAGACAGACAAAAACAATAAAATAAAGGAAATAAGGTGTATGAAAAACGACGACAAAACGGACGAGGACAAGGACGACACGCAAACAAACATGATGAAGCACAAAAAATAAAAACAAACGGAAACCAGCACGTGTCTTACAACAGACGCTGACGTGTCGTCCTCTTAAACCGAGCAAGGTGGCGCCACGGCAGCACGTTGTACTCGCATTCCGGAGGTCCCGGGTTAGATCCCCGGCCTCGGCTATCTTGACTACTGTTTACCATGGTTTCCCGAAATCGCTCCAGACGAATGCTGGGATGGTTCCTTATCCTGAGTCCTCTCCCATCTTCTGTCATTGCATCAAGTTGTGTGTCACCATATCTATGACCTTGCTATCGACGAGACGTAAAGCCCACCTTACCCTCGTCTTTTTTTAATACTATAACTAGACACACTGGAAAATCGCGGGAATAGTTGACTGTTTGCTAGGCTCCATCGTGATGTATATAACACTGAATGTTTCGTATCGACATTGGCTATCGTTTACATGCAGCATTTTTTCTCTCTACAACAGGCCCAGTTAGAACTGACCAGCTTGGACACACAGCGTGTGTGATTTGTCTCAAAACTGTTCATACGTGTCACGGTTAATATAATACAGTTTATTAGAGACTATTTTAAACATTTTCGCGATTTTCCAGTGTCTCTAATTATAATTAATTTTCGAAATTGTATGTAATATCGCAAGTTAGTTGACAAAATGTTATACCGGCTGTACTTTTTTTTCTCTCTCATTGGCGCATGTCCACAAAAACCGGTTCTTTTTCCGTGTTCGTCTCAACCCCTTCCCCCCTATATTTTTGCCTCATACAACTTTACTCCGTGTCCCCTCTCCCCTTTTTTTTTTTGCACACACCCGCCCCACACTAATTACGGGTTTCTCACCGTGTGCTCGTTAGTGGACACGTATGTTAACTGCGGTTGCTGATGAATCCTCTGCTGCGTACACTCATTCAGTCTTACAGGAGTCATCGCCTGGCGCATGAACGCAACTGTACGTTGTAAGGTTCCTATCTACCTGTGCTTTATAGCGAGTTACAAGTAATCACATTTCGAAGAAACCTCTCAACGCGCAATTACGTTTGTACATCTATATCTATGAAAACAAAACACGATTCAAACAATGTTTCTATTAGGCCTGAATGCGCAGTCAGCAGTCGACTGCCGACAGCTGACTGCTGGCAGTTGGCAGTCTAATACAATTCACAATGTGCAGTCCAGCAGTCATTATGTTTTTTGCATTATTTTTAAAAACTGCTATTTAATAATCGGAAATGTTTTGAACATATTGTTTTTAAATTTGTAAAATTGTTTAATTTGCTTTTAGAACCATATAAAATCTATTAAAACAATATTTGTTTACATCACGTGATTACGAGAGTAACGCCTGATTGGTTGGAATTTTTCGGCAGTCGGCAGTCCAGCAGTCAGAGATAAAGTTCGCCATCTCCGACTGCTGAACTGCGGACTGCTCGACTGCGGACTGCACATTGTGAATACACACATATTAATGTACATATTAATCTCTGACAGCCGACAGCGGACTGCCGACTGCGCATTGTGAATCGGGCCTTAGTTAAAAAATTAGTATCGCTTATTGGAAACACGATTGTCAAGACTCTCAAAATGGCTAAAAACAGCTTTTTTTAGACTGCCATATCTAGGAAAATTCCAACCGGATTCTAAAAACACTATAATAGAAATAAGCGCTGGAATTTGAACCGTAAGTATCGCAAATTAAAATAATACGATCAGCGCAAGTCCCATAGGAAATGAATAATAGTAAAGCTCTGCGCGCCAGTTAGGGTGAAAGCCCCTAATTTGGTGATATACCTAAGTTGGTGGTACTTTTTTGAACGCCATGTATTCATCTTAGGTATACCACAAAAAGTTCCGTACTCCGGCAACAGATAGCGCAGCATGTCTGCTTTGCCGCTAGGTACGCAACTTCGCCATTGAGTCACGGGAATGAGCAGTACAAAACGGAAAGTGATTGCGGAGCATTTTTTCGGTGTTGTGCCTTGAATTTTTACATGTTAATCATTTTAATTGTGTATAATAAGTTTCTTCAATGCTGATGACATTTTCTTTTGTGTAACAAAATCGCAGAAGACTGTATAAATACG
>PNEQ01130196.1:0-22153 GCA_003012365.1 Medauroidea extradentata | reverse complement strand
TGGCTAGTGCCAAGTAGATAGCACTTCACTTCCTAGATTGTCCACGTATCTCTTAAACTACTGCACTCTATGGAAGAGTGAATCTGTGGTTCATAGAGAGTGACTGTCGTGTTAGCGGCAATAGACAAGGTGCAGGTCCCGGCAGAAGAGTGGCTAGTGCCAAGTAGATAGCACTTCAATTCCTAGATTGTCCACGTATATCTTAAACTACTACACTCTATGGAAGAGTGAATCTGTGGTTCATAGAGAGTGACTGTCGTGTTAGCGGCAATAGACAAGGTGCAGGTCCCGGCAGAAGAGTGGCTAGTGCCAAGTAGATAGCACTTCACTTCCTAGATTGTCCACGTATATCTTAAACTACTACACTCTATGGAAGAGTTTATAGTGACTGTCGTGTTAGCGGCAATAGACAAGGTGCAGGTCCCGGCAGAAGGCCAGCGAGGACCAACTATATCTAGCAAGGGTACCCCTGTTTGCTCGGCTCGTCCAACTTCACAGCACAAGTTTTAATTGGAAGCAACTCAAAGTTCACGAGTGGAGGCTTTCTAAAGTCTTGCGAAGGGATTAGCCTCTACGTTTTCTGTTAAAGCCACATTGGAAAGTTCGCCGTCTCAAGAAGAAATCTACGACGTTTACAACAGATATATTCTTTCAAGTGCTACAGAAAATATGCTTCATATTTTCCTTATTGTAATATTTCAGTATATCTCCTCTAAATGGTTTATTTCTTCACAGGGTGATAATTGGCTCTGAGATTTAAGATCCGTTCAATCCTCAGTATTTCCTTAAATTCAGATGATTAATTTAATAAATTACATTTGTCTACGTAGTTCTCCCTTTCAGCAATATCAAAGTAAATGTCACAGAGCTAATACGTTACATTTCAAAATGTATGCAGCTACAAACAAGTGTGAAAGTGTTCTGGTTCACTCACACTTAGGTTTCACCCCACAGATGTCTGTGTATTGAACCACATAGTTGGTTCCTATTGGCTGTTTCCTGGCATTGTGGTACACCGTGATTAGGCGTGCATATTATGAATTTTTTTATTGGTCGCTAGAACTCTAGGAAATTAAAGTTGTCGGCCAACAGCGATGTATGAAATAAGACATTTTTAGTCTCAGTTTTTTTCTTGTCAGCCATTTAGCATATTTTCATAACTTGTAACAGAAAGCGAACAGTATATGTGATAAGCACAGTGTAGAAATTTCGCCACCTGAAAATTAAAAGTTGGACGTTACGATGATAATAATAATAATATGTTGTTAATATTATTATTAGCAGTGATAGTAGTAGAAATAGTAGTAGTGATAGTAGTAGATGTAATAGCAGTTATGACAAGACGGTGGCTATAAATAAGAACTTAACCATGAACAAGGTTTAGTAATGTCAATTTTCGTGTGTTTGGATTTTATTTTATCCCTAATAAGCCCCACTTACTGGTCAGTTCTCTGCCTACATACGACATAAGAGGCCGTGGTACACACTTCAGCGCTAAAAACATCGTTTTTAAATTGTAGGTTTCCGTAAGAAAATTTGTTAAAATAAGAAACCAATGCGAGATAATAGTTTTTGCCACCTTCCTTACCCAAAGTTTTTCCCAAGTATCTTATTTCTGAAGAAAAATCGTTGACGCCGAAATATCGTACATTTAGTTGCGCCGTACGAGATCACGCTTAACAAATGCATCATTAATAATATTGATAAATACCACTATCTAAGACTGTTGTTTTTTTGTTTCCATAAATTGACTTTTAAAAATATAGATACCATTTCGTGTATTTAGCTGTATCTATGACACACTCTTAGAGAGGAAGTCGAGCCCATAACTTGACGAGAGTTGGTTCGCATATCTTCCATATAATAACGTTAACCATCTGCAGTATTGGCGCTGCGGAGAACCAATATGAGGCTTCTCAGCAATCACTAACTTCGTTATATTATATTCACATAACGCAAGTGCATACGCATTAATGAGAGAATACAACCATTTTACGAAGTATTTATGTCAACATAACACATGTAAACAATGACTGTCACAAAAATATTTTCCTAACGCCAGCTGTTGTTAGTTGAAAGTAAATACAGGATTTCCCTTCGACTTCGTTCGCTTCTGTTTTCAATTTAATGCGGTTATATATATATATATATATATATATATATATATATATATATATATATATACATATATACATATATGTGTGTGTGTACACTCTAAAAAATTGTTTCTAAATATGCCACACGTGTGTATAGGAGCGCTAAGAAAGTAGGTATGGTAGAATAGTTTCCCAGACATCCATGATAACAATCATAAACTGTTTTATAAAACAGTCAAATGTATACTGACTGAAGTTACCAGACTTGTATTGTAACAAATGTAAAAGTTTGCATATTTACTAGGCGGAAGTATGACCTCTGCAGGACAGTTGGTACCAAGAAACACCTAACCGTCAAGGCTCCTAGGACGCCTACCATTTATGGTCTTCCCAAAATCCACAAGCTGAATGTTCCTCTTCGACCAATAGTCAGCGCGATTGGCTCACCTACCCAGCTCCTCGCAAAACACCTCAATAACCTCTTACAACCAGCCATACCCACACCTGCCTCTCATATTGGTGAGTTTTGATGTTGTCTCCCTATTTACCAGAGTACCAGTTAATGAAGCTCTACACACCCTACATGAACAACTGGGAGAAGACAGCTCCAGCAAATAACTCGTGAAGCTTGTCGAGCACTGTGTCACCTCAATTTTCTTCACATACCAGGGAAAGGTGTACATCCAAAAATAAGGCACTACAATGGGCTCGCCTCTTTCGCCGTTACTGGCCAATGTCTGGCCAAATTCGAAGAGAGGGCAATAAACTCCAGCCCTTACCAACCTACTCACTGGTTTAGATACGTGGTTGACACTTTAGTAATCTGGAGCCATGGAGAGGAGAGACTACAGCAATTCTTGGACCACCTCAATAGCATCCACTCCAGCATACAGTTCACCATGGAAACAGAAAATAATTGCCAGCTACCTTTCTTAGATGTCCTGGTGTACAAGAAGCAGAATTCCACCTTGGGCCACGAAGTCTTCAGGAAGCCTACCCACACTGACAGATGTCTCCAAGCAGACTCTCATCATCATCCCTCGCAGAAAAGAACTGTCATATCTACACTAACCCACAGAGCTAAAACTATATGTGAAGAACAGCACCTGGAAGCAGAATTGAAACACCTCACTGCAGCTCTAGAAGCAAATGGTTACTCACGCCGTGAAATACAGCAGAGCATCCGAAGCCGACCAAGGAAATCCGAGAAAGAAAAGCTGAAAAACATAGCAGTCCTGCCTTACGTGAAAGGCACAACCGAACGACTGCCTCTGTTTTTGAAGAAGCACTATATACGTACCATCTCGAAACCTATCAACAAGATAGAAGGCATCCTGGGATCGGCAAAAGACAAAACACCAGCCGAAGAACAGGCAGGAATATACAAAGTTCCTTGCTCATGTGGGAAAGTGTACATAGGGCAAATAGGAAGAAAAATCACAACAAGAATTAAAGAACACTTCAGAGCATACAAATACGAAAACCAGCAGTCAGCAATAGCAGAACACTCCATGGAAACGAAACACAGCACCGATTTTGACAAGTTTTCCACAATAACCAACATCAGTAATTATCGTCAGAGAACCGTGAGAGAGGCAATAGAGATAATAAAACACCCTAACAACATCAACAGGGAAGATGGATATCGGCTAAGCAAAATATGGTCACATTTATTCGTGGATGATGCGAAATCAAGCTACCAGAGGGCAGTCACGACAGACTCACCAGGATTGGCCAGCCAACCAGGTGCGAGTCAGCACACGATTGGCTCAAGTACACAACCAATCAGAAGGTCCACCAGGAGAGACAACGGCCGCGAAAGCCTGCGATCTATTTTAAAATAAAAAAAACTTCAGACATATCTACCAACATAAGAAATTTAAAAAAAAAAAAATAGTTTTTTTTATCTGAGATTGGTAGTAACGTAGAAGTCACGTTGGCTTACTTAAACAAAACTCTAAAGCAATACGATTCTCCTTTTCTAACGTTGTTGAGTTAAAAAAACTGGTCTTGTATAATTGCGACATAGAGATGAACTGCCTGTGTGGGATGCAACCTGCATGACCGGTGTGTACGGTGAGTTGTATACCTGCAGGCACTGCGCACGTTACGTATTGTCTACCTCGTGAAAAGGCATTGTTATTACAAACCCTGGAATTCCACAGAAGAAGTGATATTCATCATGACCTAATTTATTTTTTAAATGCCTTAGAATTTTTTGGTAGTGCCCACTTTCCATAGTCGACGAATTAATTTCATTTTGTTTGAAAAGATAAAGTATAATTTAAAATACAGAATTGGAAGAACGTTGTTTTCTGATGACGGTAATAATTTTCTCCCTCACAATTTCTGAATCACGTGCTCTTATTTGGTTCTCCTCTACCGATTATATTAATCGCAAAAATGTAATGTTTTTATGTTATTTCTATCAACATTCTCGCAGTCTCTTAGTCATTTTATCAACCATATCAGTCACATGTTTACTGATAAGTATCTCACAGCAAGGAACGATGACTTGTGGGGTCGCTCACAACGTGGCAAACATGGCGGACAACTCACCTGTTTCCCTCAGCCCTTGTATTCCGTTGCTGCTCCACGCTCACTTCACTAGTGTTTACACCATTGTCAGCCAGTCTCACTATTAGTTCCTCTTTGAAGACATTACATAGCATTACAGTCAAGTGTGGCATCTATAGGCGATAGCTTTTTGTCTTTTCCTCCTATTTTCTTGCCCGTATTCTCAGAACTATAATTTATTTATGGAGATACGAGAAAACGCTCAAACACGGGTTTTGACAAGTTAAGTCTCGCTAGCAACTCGTCTTAAGGGGGCCGCCTACCTCACACTTCAAATGCGCTGCAGTGTGTCCATAAACCGGTATTTTTTCTACGAAAATATTCCACGTGTGTCCATTGTGTCAACGTACGAAAAGAAAACAAACTCCAGTCAAGGTCGGAACCTCATTGTTAAGACGCCACGCTCATTGTAAACATTGTCTCTAAGTTCTCCAACATGGCTAAAAACAGTCTTTTCAGACAGCCGTACTTCAAAATGTTCTAACCGAATGTATGTGAAAATCTGATTGCGACCTGCACTGAACTTAGTTGCAGACTTTCCAACAATAAAATTATATGGTCACCGCTTAAGAGGGCGTGGTACATAATTCAACCCTAAAGCATTATCCATAACTGTAGGTTTCTTGAAGCCAATATAGCAATCCTAGAAAATAGTTTAAGCCAACGTTTTAAATAAAAATGGTTCCAGTGTTACGAACTTCTGAGACACAATCTCTGACGCCGGAACCTCGTTCATTTAACGGCGGCGCAAGGGATCACGCGTAATGAATTTTACTCAGAAAATTGGCAAATACCATTATCTATGATTGTCATTGAGTATTTTATTCATATTGGCTTAGAAAAAAAAAGCGTAGGAACCAATTATTGTTTCCAGCGTTTATTTATCTACAACGTACTCTTAAGGGCGTTCAAGTGGCGAAAAATTCATAATTTTATATTTGTATAAAATAGTGTTAGTTTTGTAGACATTACTTCAGAGAACATTAATATCTAACGGAAAAAAATTAGCTCATCTAGTTTTCCCGTAATGTCACTTCAAAGTCAAAATTTGCATATTTTTCCTTCATACAAAACTTAAAAACCAGTAAATATAATGAAATGGAAAAAATCTAATCAGAACTACACGTCACCGTCTACGACTTGAAGCATATACAGACACATTATAAAATATTTCTGTGTTAAAAATAAATTTCTAAAAGTACCAAAAAAAATTTAAATTTCGAAATTTTTTATTTAACATAAACATTTTTTGTAACGGGTTTTAAATGCTACAGGCCATAGACAGTAACGCGTAGATTTGATATGATTTTTTTCATTTCTTTATGTTAACTGGTTTTCAAGTTTTGTATGAAGTAAAAATACGAAAATTTTGACTTTGAAGTGTCATTACGGGAAAACTAGATGAGCTAATTTTTTTCCGTTAGAGGTATATGTACTCTCAAGTAATGTGTACAAAACTAACACTATTTCATACAAATATAAAATTATGTTTTTTCCCCACTTGAACAACCTTAATGTCCCATAGTAAAAATAGATCGGCGGGAAGCTTGCACGCTAGTTCAGCGCTTGGCTCGTTGAGGCGACGCGGCATTTGATGCGCGCTTCAAGGTCGACCTTACTGCTCCGTCGCTTTTGAGCCTCTCACGTGCGGGTAGACGGCGCCCTTAAGTGGAAATTGTTCATGATATTTGGTGTTTGGTTGTTTCAACGTTTTGCGTGCAGTTCTACATATCTGCTACGTGATTATTGGCATTGAGACGGCCCTCATTTAACTGTGCCAATGAGAACAAAGTTACTCCGACACTACACGTCTCTGATTTGCGGGTAGAAGCCCAGACAAGTGAGACTTAAAAACAGCCAATCACTGACCATGAGGCACAGCTACAGTCGTGCACATACGACATTGAAACAAGTTGATGTAACATAGTTTTACCTAACATCAGTGTGTCTATACGTGAATCATTGTTAAGACAGTAGTTTACAACACAGATTCCTCGAAGTCCGTTTGCAAAAATCAAAAATCAGAAATCCAACTTTCTGAGCAAAGCTTTCCTCGAGTAACGTATTTCAGGAGAACAAAATCTGACGCCGAAATCTCGTATATATAACTGTGGCACAAGAGATCACACTTAACAAATGCAGCATTCTGGGTAAATGTTTGCTCATAAAGTTGGCAATTATCATTATCTAGGATTTTTTTATTTGTAGCATATTTAATATTACTTTTTAAAAACGTGTATATTTCAGTTGTAGTTTTCATCGTTTATTTACCTAGCACAGACTGTTAACAGAGAACACTAAATAGTCTCTAGTACGGAGATAATGTGCTGCAAGATAAACTCGTGTTTAGTGCAGCGTCTCGTGTGTTTAAAGGTGTAACGGGACGTGTTGAGAATATGTAGGACGTCGTGCAGGTGCTGAGGGAGTGGTGAGAGTGAGTGAGAGATTTTTGGTCAGCGCTTAACATCGAGGTCTTTAGCACTGGTGAGGGTTGACATGATGTGGGTATGGAGCGGTGCCGGAGTGAATGGGAAGGGAAAACGGGAGATTCCCGAGAAAACGTGCCGACCAGCGGCATCGTACGGCACGATTCCCACATGCGGAAATCCGGGGACCGACCCCGCCTACAATCGAACCAGGGTCGCCTTGGTGGGAGGCGAGAGGTCTCGGCCACCGCGGCCCCCCGGGGAGTGGTGTCGCAGCACGTCTTCTGCTCGCCTCACTGGTGGGTGAGGGGGTGGTATTGCCAGAGAGAGGGAGGGGAGAGTAAACACAACCTCCTCCAGCGAGTCTTGTCTGATCGTGCGTCCACGTGACGTCTCTTTATACACCACAACAGCGGGGAAGGTGCTGTATCACATGAGCTTCCTCGAGAAGACGTCTAAAGAAGAAGACTGCAGTGAGAGCAGCAGTAGCAGGAGGAGGGAGGAGGGGGGAGGTTGTTGAAGTACATCAAAGTATGTAATAACCCGGGCTGGCACGGCTGGTTGCCGGCCTAATAGCGCGTGCAGCACTCAAGGGAGGGGGGGGGGGGGCAGGAGTTGACGGCGATGGTGCAGCTCGTGCGCGGAGTAAACAAGCCCGGCGAGGACCGGAGTTCGTTAAAACTTTCCTCCTTCCCTTCCCCTGCCCCCTTCCCCTTAGTGCAGCACGCAGTCTTGAGGGTCGCCTCTTCGATCCGCACTGACTGACACATCGAGTGTGATACACACGTTTCAAAGAAAAACTAGTTAGTCTAAATATAGTGGCTTCTAAACACGAAATGCGTCTTAACACTTTCGACACTGCAGAAATTTTAGAATAAAAACACACCTTTCGATAGCGACTCCTGTGTTCATAGACACTGCCAACCTGAGAACTGTGGCAAGGACAAGGTAAGGAATTTACACGTTTACTTATATTCTGCGGTGCTCGGTCATTATATACGATACATTTTCCGAACTAAACCAATTTCTGCATCGACAGAATTAGAATATTACTACAAGGATAAAATTGTCCAGGAAAACATGAAATTATGCTGTCGACTGTATTATGATAATGCATATACTAATTTGTTCATAATTTTCAAGGCTCATGAGTAATGTAACAAATCACATAGTAATGTGGACTTCGCCGAGTTGAGAAGAAAACTCAGTGGTGGTATATATGTGGGTAAGCCAGGTAGTGAGTCAAGATCATAAAAGAATACCCCAACTTTGAATGACTATATTATCAAACACAAACAACGCACAACTTTGGTTGACCAGCCAACTAAACCGTGCAACAATGGTGTTTCTTTACCACATCTTCATAAATGTTCAATGTGACCAACACGAGCAGCCACAACCATATCACATGACACTCAAACTCGTTCCACACTCTTGTCAGCAGGTCCGCTGTTACCATTTGAATGGCATCCGTAATTATTGTTTTGACGTCAGCAATGGCGGACAAAACACATATATTGTATGTATCCCCCACAGAAAAAAATTCGCGCGGTGTAAGGATTGGGGCTCTGTGGGAAGGGGGAAGGTGCAGTGAAGAAGAGGCGGTCACCAGCTGCTCCACGACCAATCAGTGTTGCGGCAAAGCCTTGTTCAGGTATCCGGGAACAGCAAGGTGCCAAAGGGTTGGTGCACCATCCTGCTGGAACATGAAGTCCCCGCCGACTCTCCTAACTGAGGAAACAACTATTGTGTTAGCATGGCCAAATATGACAACGTTATTGCTCCACGGTTCATTTGACTAGTCGACCAAGGTTATTAGCTGTTTGCTTTTAGTATTATAGACATTCAAAAGTGCGGTATTCTTGTCAGATATTCCAGTATATCGCTATGTTTGCTCGCTCCAGTGCTCCGAGGAACGTCGCCCGGGTTTGATGTATTTTGTCCATTCTAGATCTAGAAGTGCAGGAGCTATAAGGATGACACTGCATTCGTATCACGCTTCACCCTAGCCTCTAGGCGCATTTCACTGGACTGCCGTGCTGTCTTCTCACTTACAGTAGCGCCTATCAGATACTCAGTTATAGTTCTATAGACTATAAGTCTATTATTTTATGACGTAACCTCAAACACAAGCGTGTATAGTTCACTCATCATATCTTTTCAAAAGAGTCTGCATCAATATTGTGTACAGCATCATGTATGCTGCCGGCTCTAACTATAACGAGCTATCAACTGCTACATCGTCGCTATGTGCCAAGCATTGAACTAGAGGGCTAGCTTACCGCCATTCCTTGTTTACTGTGTGAATACTTCGAAACAGTGGTATTCCATACCCATTTGAAACATGTTTTAATTTCCCACATTGGCACAATGGAAGCATGTGGAACAGTTTCATAAAATAAACCTATTTCCCAACACAATGCCGTCAACGCCCCTCATGTTTGCCTAGAACAATATGTATTGTACAGTAAAGTATGCTAATCCGTTTTATGCTTTAAACGCCTCGGAAACAGAGCGCAGTCGTAGTAACTATTCTTTGTCGTAATTTAATTCCGGAGCGGAACGGCGGAGTCTAAGGTACGGGTTCCACTGCTAATGAGGATTTATAGGCAATAAAACGACTATCCTGGCCAGAAAATCTCCTTAAGTTGTTTACGTCACCTCATGTTTACTCTCTCTCTCTCTCTCCTCCCCTCTTTCTCGCCTAGACCGATGGTGTACGGGTTTTGGCATGTGGGTATCGTGTCGGACGATGCTACTGTTCGGCGGGTTTTCTCGGGTATCTTTCACTTCCCCATCCCCTTAATTCAGGCGCTGGTCCATACATCGTGTCACCTCTCACCAGCGCTGAACACCTCTATGTTGAATGCTGACCACAACCTCTTCACTTCCGGTGGTGCAGATGGGGCGAGCAACCCTCGTCTAACTAGAGTGCGAGGGTTCGAGTATCTTCTTAAAACTGGTTTAACTGTAATAACTTCCGCAAATTAGGTTTACGGTTTGGCAGTTCGCATCATGTCATAACTATGATGTTGTGGCATAGTCATTATGCGAGTCCTTCAAGTTCAATCCCAGCACAAGATATATTTCAATACTATATACGTCAGAACTAAGAAAGAGTTGTTTTTTTGTTCTGCAATCGGCTAGGCGAAATGTGCTACCATGTTTGGACACCATACAAAAATGTTCAGTTCCGTCCGCAGATGAATATCTTTTAAGAATGCTTTCATGTCGGGTTGGTTTCCGTCTTAGTGCTTATATCGTGAATGCGAAAACGGGTAAAACGTGCATTTGCACATGCATTAGCAGGAAAACTGTGGGGCGAGACATGGAAAGTACATACCAGACACGCTATTATTACGTCGTAGAATGATAGGGTCGCTAGATACGAGCAGACAAAGTAGAGACTGCGCGCCAGTCCAGTACCTTGCACGTAGAGGTGGTTATATATCCCACATCTGTGCTTGGTTCGCCCTTACTGCACGGCGCAGCTAGACCGCTAACACGTTATACCTCCAGCCAAGCAGGACTCTGAGGACGCATAGATCGTCGCCATATTGCATTTCTGTACTTTGTGGCAAAACTTTTAGGGTACTTTAACTTAACAACATAAAATAATACACATCAACACAGGTTTAGACATTACAAATAGGATTTCTGCTGTTACTGATGTTACACGTCTAATTGCAGTCAGAGCATTCTTATTGCGTTATTAACTGCAATTAGTCATGCAACAACAGCAACAGCAAACAAAGGTTAATGATGGCTAAAATTCTATCAGTATACACTGTATTCGACAGTAAAGTAAAAATTCTATAAATCGACACAAAAGAAAAGTTACGACACAAAATACAAACTTTCAGATGGCAAGATCTCTCCTTGTCAAAGCAAGGTCTCTAAGCTGTGAGCAGAGCCTAGGCTGATGTACGTTCAGTAGGAAAATTCAGTAAGCTTGCTAGAAACATGATTTTCGGGCCTCCAAAAATAGCTAGAAACAGTTTTTTTTCTAGACTGCTGTAACTCCGGAAATATTACCTGAATTCGTAAAGCGCAAAGCTAGAGGCATGCATTGGTGTTTCACACTGTTCAAAAATAAAGTGTTATGGTCACCGCTTAAAGTCCCGTAGGAAAAAAACTACAAGGAAACCCTTGCACGCCAGTTTGGCTCGCTCTAAATAGAGGCGATATGCTTCTCGTCAACCGTGGAACGCTGGCTCTTATCGCTACGTTGATCCCACGCGTCAAAGGTGGACATTCAACATCGGCGAAGACTCCTCTTAAGAGTCCAGCGTCACATTCTACGTATGAAAATATTGGTGTTGTATATTTAATAAAGTAGTACAGGGGTGTACAATACATGTTTATCTAGGGCACATTATAAAATTAAATGGACAGCACTTAACGTTTCACAGAGAGGTTATGTTGGAGAGAAGACAGCACGCTAGAGGCTAGTATGAGGCGTGTTGAGCATGTTGTGTCGCCCTTAGTGAACACACGCATCCAGGCTTCGAACAACCTACTACAGAGACTTGTGGAAGCGATAAGGGTGGCTCGTTATTAGTGCCAGGGTTGGGAGATACACTGCTGCAGCCATTACACAGTTACGTCCTTCTCCCTCACCTTCCCGTTGCCATGAGTTGAGTTGCCGTGCAACTGGACGTATTCGTGGCCTCACAATTAATAACTTAGGTCGTTCACACAAAACCTCTACGTATTCTTCTTACCTACCGATCACGGTCTAGGTGGAAGCTTGCTACCATGTGCTACCTATATTCGATACATAACTGCGAGAAAAAAAAGTGGTCGTGTGTATAGAAATAGTGACATAGCCAATGGCAATGGTGAATCTTCATGTATCGTGCGTACACATAGGACAGCTACCAATCACAGCAAAGTATTTTGTGAATATCCGCCATGTTGGCTTAACCTCCAAAATATGCAAGAGTAAAACAAACTTAGAATAAGGAAGGTTAATGTTAGAAACTATGTTTCTAAATTGTAAATAATGTTTTATAGTATTACTTTCACAACCTTTTATTGGGCCAACAACAAACGAAACGAAATATTAACAAAAACAAATAAAACAAATAATTATTGGGTTTGTTTGTATGCTATTGCAGTCAACAATTTACACTCTACAGTTTATTGGGACTTTGTCTCTATATTTCCATTATCTCTAAATTCGATTTAAGTTCAAATATGTTCCAACGGCATTCGGTTGTCTTGTAGCTAAACAAGTAACGAAAATTTCAGATTCGTCGAAAAAATGCCATTGGTTAAACATTACAGTACGAATCCGATTGTGAATTAATTTTGAACAAGGCATCTGGTCGTGCACAGTTTCTACTGCTATCAGAGACAATATATTTAATTGTGAACCAACGTTAAGAATGTGGGATCTGTTGGCTCTTCCTATTGGCTGGTTTGAACTGCGCGCGCATCGTTCTGCGCAGGCGCGAGTCGCGGAGCAGCGTCATTTTTGTACAACTTTTTTTCTATAGTTTCCTGACCTAACACATCCTTTGAATTACAGCATACCCTCTTTTACGTTTTAGACGAATCTAAACTAACATAAACAAATGTACTAATTGTCACAGGGGATAGGGAAAAGAACGGATGCACAGAGACGTATTAAGGAGAAGTGTTAGACGTTTTTATTTATTTTTTTCAGTTTTTGAGCTATAACATCTATTCAAATTGTATTATAAAAAATTTCTCTTCGACAAAGCATAAGATATATTTTTGGTAAGTAGCTTGACATACATTGCAACGGAATATGTCATTAATTTGTCATGCAGAATCAATACAAGATAATTATAGGTTAGCTTTCAAGAATTCTCTTGCAATGATTCCGCATGACAAATTAATATAAGATTCCATTATTATTTATCTCAAGTAGTTTACCAAGAATATACCCTATGCTTTGCCGAAGAGAAAATTATATAAAAAAAAAAAAAAACAATTCGAATAAATGTTATATTTCAAAAAGGGGAAATACAGTTCAACTGTCTAACACTCCCCCTTAACGAAAGTGAACAGCCAATAAGAAGAAGGAAGCAACAGTCTACAGCCATATTTGGCGCGAGCTAGAGAAAAGCACGCGAAGAAAAGACGTAACACCGTGTCTGCGGGGGTTGGCAGGACTGCAGGTCGCTCACAAGTGTTGTCCCAGCAATGAGAGAGGAGGGGATGAATGTCAGAGGAGCTGAGCTCATTAGTATCTAGTTACGCTGCGACACACGACCTGCGAGCTTTGTTCCCGAGTGCAAACAAAAACACGCTGTTCATTCCGCGGGTTTACAGTTTCCCTCTCCAATTTGATAACCAAAACCAGTCAATTAAGCGGAATAAATTAGTGGTATTATCGATGGAACTACCACCGTGCTGAAGCTATGGTATCACTGTTGTTCATTCCATATACACGCCGCGAACATTATTTGTAATGAGTGAACAATATATCATATACGTATTGTACGGGCGTGTATCATATGAACATTATCCGCGCATATTATATTCATGGTAATAGATGTGGTACAAAAATTAACAAAGCAAGGAAACTGATACTATTTGGGCAGTTGATATAAAAGCACACACCTGCTGAAATATAAATAATAATAATAAGCACGGAATTGTTAAGTAATCAGGAGAAATATTCCATTTCAAAATTGTTTTTACTATTTACGTCGTTACGTACATGTACCGAGCCAGAGAGGCTAATTACGATAACGTGCGTCTCAAGAGCATGAAAGTGGTTCTTTCCTCGGCACTAATCGGGAAACTTCGCCAGGATTACCCCCCCCCCTCCTCCTTCATACCCTCGATCACACGTGAAGCCTGTGGCGCAGACCTCTCCATCTCCTTTTCCTGCTCGCTGAGACAGTTTAGGGTAGTTCGAATGCAAAAAAAAAATGTCTCTATTCTTCACTAGAAGAAGAAGATCCGGGCGTTTTGAACTCAGTGACGGGCCAAGTATGGGTGTGTTGGTCATCCTGGTGTAAGATATATTTTTTTGTAATAGTCATTGTCCAACAACACGCCAAGAGCTGTACGCACTATTAGACAACACGATAATAATTCAAATATTATCCCAAATTAGAACAGCAATTTAGCACGGGAGCATCTAGAACGATACTGTCGCAGTACGATATCAAAAACAGAAACATGTTCGCGGTGATGGTTACAGAAGCATCACGAGATGACGACACCTCAATAGATGCCGCACAGTAATTACAACCTCTTAGGAACGCAGTTGTCGGCACTCAACATATTACCTTTCGTATTGTACAATTATTTAAAATAAAATAACAAAGATAATCCTTTTACTTTAAATAATTGCAGGGCACTGAACATACAGTTTTCTGTGCAGTTTATCAAACTATGCATTTATATAAACTTGTACTTACAATACGGCCCCTATACAAGAGTTCAGTATTGTATGTTGGCTCTTAAGGCCATGTTGGCCTTTGCGAGAATATAAAACAGCCAGACATTTAAATTTAAAATAGAATGGTAATTCTGAAGACTTTTATCTTGATATTTAAGGGGCCCGCCTACCTGCCATGAAAGTAGTGATGTAGAGGTTCAGGAGAATCGTTTTTTTTTTTCCACAGAAAATAGTAGTCGTGAGATTGTGTGTTTGACATATAAAATATATTAAGGTACCTCACACTAATGGTAAATGGTTTCAGTTCTATCAGTTTCTTAAGTAATTAGAAAATAGGGCCTTAACATTCTAAATTAGTGTCTTTTCCGGCTTGTGAAATGACGTTATTTTTTTGTTATTTTTACTTAAAACCATTTAACCTTAGCAGATCCATCCTTTGGCTTTCGATCCCGTGACTGTTTGTACCTTGTAAAAACTGAACATTTTGAGGAAATCTTGTTCTTGTAATATGTGTCCTGAGCAAATATGCAGCCAGCGTTGTGGAAAATTGAAGGATTCGCGAGACCGAGCCGAGAGGACAACAGAGAGAGCGAGAGACAACCTCCTCCACAACAGGGTTGACCCAATCCCTCTTTTGTCGGGGGAAACTCCACGTCCATGAGGTCGAACGGCTGCTAAGGCGCTATGTAGGCGGGCCCCTTAATATATTTCTGTTGAACACTATATATTTTAGTACGTTTAGAATTTATTTGCTAATCAAACCTGTGTTGAATGACAAAGTACGAAAACGAACAAGAGAAAGTAAATATAAAAAAACACACACACAAATAGAAAAAAAATGTAATTCCAGAGAAATTCTGTCAGTTTTTTTTTTTTTGTAATTTATATATTGGACAACAAAGAATTCTAGAGATAGAATTCTTTGTTGTCTAATATAACAAGTATTAAAAAAACTGACAGAATTTTTTTTGGAATTGCTTTTTTTATTTGTGTGTGTGTTTTATATTAATTTGTTTTTTCTTGTTCGTTTTCGTACTTCGTCATTCAACACAGGTTTGATTAGCAAAACATGAGTAACGGCGTATGTCCACAAACCAATCAATTCTAGTTGTAAACTCCCATTGCAACAAACATTTAAAAATCTCATTTCAGTACGTAATGAGATCACTGGTCACTGCAATGTTTGCATACTTATTTTAAGTCCTGTGGTTTGTCAGGCAATATAAATTAAGGTTCTCTTGACACCATGAACACAGCTGGGTATATGAGAGCGATACAACAATTTTTGTGATACACTTGTGTTTCTCTTCGGACGAACATAAAAAAAATAATAATTCAGTTGTCAAGCATGTTGACCAACTCTATAAGAAATATATTTCGACTGCTTTCTTTCTACCAGAATAGTACTAATTGCACAGGTTCACAGTTTGTGAAGACTATTGATGGTCTTAACGATCGCTTGGTATAGGTGTTTCAGAGTAAAGAGAGCACTTCTGTAGCCCTAGTCACATTTTCCCTTTCAGTTACTGTATAGCTTCCTGCCACACGTTATTAATATAAGCGAAGCAACCTAAGAAACAATCAGTGTGTGTAGATTGAACTGAAGGAACTCAAAGGTAGGGTCGAAGCAAGGTGGAGTGGGGAAAAAGGGGCAGAACGCTCCCCCCCCCCAGAAGCAAGGTGGAGTGGGGAAAAAGGGGCAGAACGCCCCCCCCCCCCCAACCTGAATGGGGCCCCGGCACCTTGCCTTAATAGTGTGCAAATAATTTTTTCTAAAATTTCTATTCACAAGTTAGGAGCCCCCAAACAACTTCCTGCCCCAGTCCCCTAGAAACCTTGCTGCGGCCCTGCTCAAAAGTTACTGTCTGAAGCCACAATATGAAATATCTTTAAGTTATAATTCTAAACATGATGGTCTTCAAAAGTGCTCACTTAGCAGTGAACCAGGTATAAGACAAAACATTCACCTCGCAGGTGAAAGCTGGAAGTTGACAGGTTGTATGTCACAAGGACGTACGACATAGTTAACGTGACGGGAATGTAACTGATAAGTCACTGAAAAAAAATCCAAATGTTTGAATATATGTGTGTGTGTGTGTGTGTATATATATATATATATATATATATATATACATATATATATATATGTATTTACTTGAGCTAACGAAATATTTTGTTACCAGAACAAAATATCGAAAGAAAAAGTGATATGCCTCATTTTGTTGCCCAAGAAAATATAGTATATTTCGCAAAGTTCTTACGCCCGACGAAATAATTGGTTCTTGCAAATCTAATATTTTGTTTGGAACAGGAGTTGATTCAAGGGGGAGCTACGCACCCCCCCCCCTTTTTACCTTTTATTCGTAATTTAGTCTTAAAATATTACACATTTTTTAATTGGTAAATTTAATTTTTTGTTTATAAAACACATTAAATACCACCATTTTGTACCTTAAAAACTAAACTTTTCTGTGAGAAAATCCCCGGATCCCCATTCTTTGACTCAGGCTGTGGGCATAGCTACTTCTATAGAATGCCTCTCCCCCCTCCCCCACTACTTAGAGCTGGATCCGCCCCTGATTTAGAAGTACACAATATATTTTGTTGCGCCAGCCAAACCTTTGTGTTTGTACACGCGGCGTTTGTCATCGTGCCTCGAGTTTTAGTAGCAATTTCTATGACGATTTTTGTTACAGTTTTATTTGTAAGCATATTTAATGAATTTTCAGTAAGGTACAAGCAATCCAGATAAAACAATCTTCACAAGGAAATGAACGTCAAAGACGTAATATACATGTGAGTAAATGACATGCATTTTCGAGCCATGTATATATTCGAATATGAAGCCATACACGTTCAGTCTTGGTTGCGATCCTTAGTGCGAGAGATCCCGAGTTCAGTTCTAGGGAATAACACTTTCTTTTAATAACTTTACATAAACATCTACGTACAGCCGAGAGTAAATATTTAGTTATACCAAACCTTACACTCAGTGTACAATACAGACACCAAGCTCGAAGCTGTCCGGGTAAATGATTTGGAAGTTTCGTTTTATTTTCTATCTGAAATCATTATATTCACGAACTTTTTACCCAGTAAATACAACGCCTAATTCTTAAATATGAAACATTCGCCATCATCTTGGTTTAATACAATTTTGTTCTTAGTTTATTTTGGTACATTCGGCGACGTCTGGGGAAGAATCTAACACGGTGAACAGTTTGAACCACGGCCGTAAAAGAACAGGTCTGGACACTCGCCTGGAAACTTGGCCCCCTTGTTGTTTGGCTGCAGTTCATTAAGTTACTGAGAATGCTATACATAATTGGCGCTGCAGTCAGGGCGGTCGGCTCAAACTCCGCCCACTTCCCTCCCACTAAGATAAACAATTTATCAAAACGTATTTTTTTTATCAATTTATGAAATACTTCCTTCGCTCACAATTTTTAAGCATGGCTCCAGCAATGTTTATTTTTTTTTTTTATAATGCAAACAATGGACGGAGTTTGAGCCCGGCCGCCTTGTCTGAAGCGCCGAAGATGCAGAACATTCTCGGTAACTTGACGAACTACAGCCAAACAACAAAGGGGTCAAGCAAAACACATTGGTAGATAGGCGAGTGTCGAACTACTCCCTTTTCTATGAGTGTCGAGACCTGTTCTTCTACGACCGTGGTTTGAACATAACTTTGATGAAATCGTTTTATCAATTCCGCTTGTGGGATCACAGTAGCTTATTTACAAAAAAAAAGTTTAACCCCTTTAAGAAGTGAAGAAAGAAGATGGTTGAATAATATCATTTTACATAAATGTATAACCTAATGTATATGATTTATATGACTTGTCCAATATCTTTGTACTATTATGTCCGGAAAAAGATCCTACTGATGCAATAAAACAAACAAGTCAAGTTAATAAAATAATCCCGTTAATTATACGTATTTATAATGTCCGCTTAGTCGTATTGCACGCCCCATTATGACGGCGAGTGTTAAACTTTTCAGCCGGACGAATTATTTGTATCATGGTAGCTATTGTTCCCGACTGAGCTGGAGTAGTGGCAACACTGGAGGACTCGATCCCTAGGCGCACCACCGTGATAACATCGCTGCCCTGTGTACAACAACAGTTTACCAGGTATTTTACCTCGCAGTGTTTCTCAAAGTGTAGGAGAGACCTTGTAGTGGTACGATGAACTGAAGGGGTTTAAAACTCGAACGACTTGAAAAGGGTGCACAGTTGGTTACCCTGGACGACAATAAGATCATTTTTTAACTATCACAAAACTGGACCTGATTTTTTTTTAGCTTCAACACTTACGTATTGATAATATTATAACCTAAAATACGTTTATGTAAGTATTAAAAATAATTTTGGTCAAAATGTGTTTAGTAGTATCTACAAAATGAAAACATGTATACCAAGTAATATTTACTACGACTTTGTCGAATTTAGGATGCATATATAGAGGAGCGTTGCTATGTATCATGTTCTATAAAAGACTCGGAGATTGTTAGTGCCATAAAAAGTTCAAGATTTACACTGACACTGTCAAAACTCTTCCATGTTTCTCCACGGACCATATCCGTGTCGTTGTACGCCAGGAAAAGTTGCCATTGTTAGCCACCGTTCCGTGATAACCAACTGTGCAATTAGTTACCTGATGATTCATTTTCCAATTTAGAGCATTATGACGTTTACATATGGTGAATTTTGGCAATTTTAGCTGTATTTTTTTCAATCTGTTGACATGACGTGAGAAACAGTCTTATGCTTTCTGATGTGTCTGACTGCATACCAGATGAAATACTGAAGTTGTAACGTTCAAAAGACGCGCAGTGAACTACGTCTTGAGCTGGGAGCGGAGTCTGCAGGGAGACACAGAAGGTAAACCTTCCTGCACTCTACAGGTCATAAGCGCCTGATACATATCTTCCTCTAGTGCGAGATATTTGGTCGTGCCGGCCTCCTGTATCGCGTGTTGCCTACCTGTCACTCATCCTTTTTCTTTCTCTCGGAAACTGTTCATTTGCGGGTTCTGTGACAAGGCGGAAATTTTTTATTCATAACGTTTAATCCAAAAAATGTAATGGTAAAAATTCTATTTAAAAAAATTGCTTGACTAACCCCATTATTTAACGAATAATGAAGGTGAAAGATATTCTAAACCATTTTTTCCACAGACTTGCCAGTGGTGGAACCAAGAGGCGGGGGTGTGGGGCAGAGGTCCCTGCCCCCCTTCACCTTTATGGCCTTTCATGTATAGTTAAGCCTTAAAATATTACACATTTTTTAAAGTGGTATTTTAAATTTTTTGCTTAGGAAATGCTATAAATAGCACCATTTTGCACTTGAAAACTAAATTTTTTTCAAGGAAGAGCCCCGTACCCCCCTTATTTGGCTCGGGGTGTGGGCATAGCTACTATTTAACGAATGCTTCCCCCAAAACCTAGAGCTGGATACACCTCTGCAGATTGCAAAACCTTGTTATCACTAAACTGCGTCCCTTAATTCACTACTTATTTTTTCCTTAATTTTGATTATTTTAACAAATGTTGGTTGCATGTTACTTATTTATCATTAGGAGTCATCTAGCAAAGTTTGTATACTGTACTTTTATTAACATCCTATATGTAGTCTTAAAGTATTAATATTTATACACTATTACATATGCATTTTCATAAAAAAATAGGTGATTGTATGGGAGCAAAAATCTGAAAAACTATGAGGTTTATTGTTACCAAAAATAATAGGTTCAAATTTTGATACATGGCTTGAAAGCACTGAATGGAATCTTCATTATAAAGACTACCAGAATGTATAAAAAAAATAATAAAATAAAATTATATGTATAAATCCAAAATCACTGTAAAACTACCAGGTGTGGCATAGCAGGGGCTATATGACGCGACTGAGGTACAGAAACAGGCAGGCGATTAGTGGGCTATAATGGCTCGTGCATCAACAACCGTATCACCTTTATGTGCGGGGCGCAAAAATCGCATCCAGTGGTTTTGTTGTTGACTGTTTCCTATGGCACTATGAGCGGTCACACAACTATTTTATTTACGTGAAGAGTGTGATAAAGCCTAGCTTGTGCTTCTCTTTTTTTGTTTTAATATTCCTGTAGGTTTCTTTTAGATGACAGCAATCTGAAAAAAAAAAAAAAAAAAAAAAAAAAAACACTTTTAGCCATTTTCAGGTGTCTGACAATCATGTTTCTAAGCATCTCTGCAAAATAAAAATAGAGGAGCTTAGCAAATACCCTAAGAGACTAATACCGGACGGCTCTATGCAAATACTACGAGTAAGCATGTAAAAAATAACCTAGCAGTATTAGGTGAAACTAACACATATTTTTATATTATTTTTGTATAATTATTGTATTTTATTATTTCAACATGGTTTATTGTTCTCTGGTGGTTTGGCGAGATAACACAGTCAGAATTCTCGCAAAATTGCTAAAGCAGTCTGGTATTTATGTACATATAGTGTATTTGAGCATAATTTTTAAATACTATGTTTATTTTCATAGATGAAGATATAGAACTCTTGTTTAGTAGTTTTTCTTTAAAAAACTTATTCCTAGCATGCTTCAACAATGTTAATATGCCAGCCGTAAGGAGTTCTTGAGTTTGTAGCAAGTTTCAAAAAAACTAATTTTAATTTCAGTGTTTGCAAATTCTTTGGTATCCCTAAAAATTAACATTTAATGTCATTATCTCGTAATGTTTGCGGACAAACGAGAACCAGCTATGAACAGAACCCTAAGACGTGTCGCAAAATTGCAGTAAAACATTTAACATAGTATAAGGATAACGGCGGAACCTTCTTCCCCTTTCACACTTTTGTTCCATTACTACAATTTAAATAAGTTACATGGAAAACAGCACAAGTGTTTTACCATAAAGTGTTTGTTATGGTATAAATGAAAACTATCACAATCTAGGCAGTCACCCCCACCCCAAAAATTGAGGGGACACATCTGCCGCCCTGTTCACACATCTCCCCCCCCCCCCCCCCCCCCCCCCCCCCCCCCCGCCAACCAGTCTTAAAGTCCAAGAGGTTCTTAGTTTTCGGAAGTAAGCGGGCGGAAGAGAATGAACTTGCCACGAGGCAAATCACCGCGATAAGACACAAGATATTACCTAAATCTTTGAACAAGTGATGAGAGTGTGTGTAGAGGAACCGGATGTTTGATATTTTTCCCCATGATGTGACAGATCATGAATAAATAACATTCTGAAATTTTCAGGGTACGAGATTAAGAAATGTGTGTACTTAACAAGTATATAATTTTCTACACCTACATCTTTCCTTGACTGACACATTTTTATGTACGGGTAAATCATGATAAACATTTTTCTGCTTTCCATATTTGCCAACACTGGTGGTTTGAAGTGTTATTTGTAGCAGCTGGGTGGTGGTCAGACTTCAGAGGTATGGCTACCACACTTATAATATCACAAATATGGCTACCACACTCCTAATATCACAGATATGGCTACCACACTCCTAATATCACAGATATGGCTACCACACTCCTAATATCACAAATATGGCTACCACACTCCTAATATCACAGATATGGCTACCACACTCCTAATATCACAGATATGGCTACCACACTCCTAATATCACAAATATGGCTACCACACTCCTAATATCACA
>PNEQ01130195.1:0-14165 GCA_003012365.1 Medauroidea extradentata | reverse complement strand
GGTTTATACTGGTTGCGTAATTGCTTCAGAGCAATATAAGTCTCAAGAAGGATATTAAGATATAGAGCATGAGTATTTGGGTAATCCTTCTCGAGTTAGAGCTAATCTTGACCCAGTGAGTGACTACCGAGTAAGCCAACAGGAAAAGCCCTAGTAATGATAGCACAGAGAAGGCGAATCTTTACATAAATAAAGGGGGGAAAGGCATAAGTCACTCGCCTTAGATTGGCGATCACAGGTGTGCAAGTAGGTTTCATTAAAGGAGAAGACCATGTAAATTAGGTTTCAAAGAATGCGTATATTTACAACAGAACATGACACTTGATACAAGTTATACATCTGCATGGTCATAGTACACAGGATTGATGATCAAGGTTTGGGTCTGTCCCAATTTGATACAAAGCTCCACAATGGTTCGACACAAGATACAATAAGTTTTGCGACATGAGATACAAAGGCTTAAGCTACAATGAGACATAGGACTAGACAAGGCGCTTCGGGCCATTTCAACTTGAGATACTACAAGACATACTCTTCAATACCAGACTAGGCGCTTCGGGCCGTTTCAACATGAAATACAAAACATGGCACTTCGGGCCGAGACATACTGGGACAAGAATGAGAACGGAGACCTTGCTAGTGGCAGTGAGTATTTGGCAATCAACTCTTTGACCCAGAGGAGAGCTATAACATCTACATAACTTCCAACTCTTGTACTGCTAGCGACTCAACTATGGCGCTGCGGGTCCCTCTCAAAAAACTGACAAAGTTCGTACTGGTAAGGCTTTATGGTGATCAACTCCTTGATCCTGAGAAACTTGAAATCGTTAATGTAACTTCTAAAAGACTGAGTATATCCGCACTACAAAGTTTAACTCAGTTACATTTCCACGTCTGTGGGTTAACAACTAGTCACATGGGTTTTGGCTTCCCCTTAGTCGTCCTGACACTCAGGTAGGAATGGTGACAAGAAGGTTTGGTAGGGGTGAAGGATTCGCCATCAGACGAATTTGAGGAAAGGTATCACAGAGGACATCAATACTCTGTGACGGACTGTTGTGTGTGGGGCTGGGGCACCTTGCGGACGTCAACCCCAGCGTGTAAGTTAGGAAGGTAGGTTGGGTTAGGGTAATCTGTTGGCACCTTGCGGACGTCAACCAACAGATCGGTAGGCAGCTGCTCAGGAGGAGTGACAGGATGACCCGGCGGCTAGGCCGAGTCCCTGACGACTGAAGAACTTGGGCAGGTTGCCCTCCTTTTATACTGGCCAGAAGGGCTGAAAGTACCGTTAGGTGGGCGGCGCAAAATGGCCGACGAGAGCTCGTGACTGTCTGCCGCTACAAGTGTGCCACCCTCACACTCTAAAATTACTCCCTCGGGTCAAAACTACTCTGCCGCACAAAATAAATATCCCGACTGGAATAAATAATACGCGTGTTGCCGTTAAACACTAAAAGTAAGGTACAAAAACACTTGAATGAATATTAACTACATTTCAAAGCACAAAGAACAAATACAATATATAATTACGTGCGTATTTTCCCGTATTCATTTGTGAATGCACTTTACAAAGTCCGTGCACGGGATTGGTAATACTGGTTTGGCGCTCGGCTGTATTTGTAAACAAACACTCGTGGAAGGTTAATAAAGTTGCGTGATACAATTATACAATGAAAATACACATTGGATAAACACTGGAATATATTAACGTAAGTAATTATGGGTTTACAAATAAAGTCTGTGACTTAACAATCTTACAAGCTAAAATAAACGGCAACATGGTAATCGGCAATGTGCGGGCGCATGCTAAGACTTTAAGGTTAAAATAGCAAGTATAAAAATTGGGGGCGAGCGTTAAAGATTTTACAGCTTGATGCAACTGACACGCGTCAAACTAATTACATCTTGAAATTGAATAGAAACATGTACTCACAGATTATCGTGGAGGTTGACAGCTACACACACGAAAAGTACGACATATTTTGCGCAGAAGCACGAATCGCTACGTTTCGCCATGCATGGCTTCATCAGGCGAAGAAAAGATACTGTAATGCAATATGGCGGACGGTAATTGGTTAACCTAGCAGCCAGGAAGTGAACTAGAGGTAGGCGGCAGATTTGAAAATGAATTATGGTTATCGGAGGTTGAGACCAGGTGGCTGTCAGGATTTTGTTATGTATTGGTGGGCCAGTTCCAATTGCCTTAGTTCTGCATTATTGATGGATGGTGTTAAGGCTTTTACCACTCTGGTTGTGTAGCAGTAATCAAAATCTAGATTGTGGGATGCTGCATGAGCTGCAACTGGCTTGTCTAGTGAGTCCACATTGGTACCAGCTAGGGCCTTTTTGGTGTCGGCCCTGTGGCCATTCAAGCAGAGCCAGCCAGGTAAAGGATGAATGGCTACAGGGCCAGTAATTTTAAGAATATTGTATTCACAAACTGAATGCATGTTACAAAACCTTTACAGTTCATGATATATAATGCAAACAAAATGCCAGATTATGTCTTAATTCTCATGCTTATTGCCTCTCTCTCTCAAGGCAAATTCATTTTGCCCACTTATCAAGATAGACAAATATCACAGGCTCTCTCTTCTAAGATTCTATTCTTTCAGTCAAACTATTATACACTTCGCAACATCTCATGCAACCATCAATCCTTCCCCTGACCAACTAAAAACGGGCCCACTCCCTCTTTATCTCGTCGTTTATCATAAGTACACTTCAACTAACCAGAAATGACAAAGGCGAAATTGGCTTATATGCGCGGACTGAGCCACTCTTTGTCGCCCATATCCCTGCAACTGTAGCTTCACGAATACTGTTTACATAAACTGATAGACTCGTTAGAAGATTGGAGCCGGTTAAAATGCCTTAGTTTAAGTTGGGTGAGAAGCAGAGAAGGAATAAAGTAATTTAATATGTCAGCATGATACTGATCAAATGAGGATGCGTGAGTAATGGCCAGCTGAGTTCTGTCTGCAAGGGGGCCTTGAGTGAAAGGATAAACAATTTCCAAAAGTTGTGAGTCCGGAATGTTGTTGCTTTGGTTCAATTTAATTATGCACTTAAGGAATTCTAAAAAATTTGGAACGTGTAAACCATCTGTAACAGGAAAATCCTTTTAACATACGTTCCATTGGATGTGTGAGTCTTCCAAAAACAGGGGAAGCAAATTTTTGGACAGAAGGTCCTGGGTTACCTAAATTTAAAGGTGTGGAGAAAACTAATCCATCATTTGCACTTGATGTATGAGGAGAAGTAAAATGCATGGGATTGGGATTAGATACAATCTGGTATGGATAAGAACTGGCATTAGAAAAGGTACGTACTTGTAGTGGTCAGTTGTGGTGACCGGAGGTAAGGAGGACAACAGTTCTGCAGATACGGATGATGTAGTGGTTGCTGTAGTGCTACTGGTAAATACTTGCGAGCCAAGCAGGGCTTCAACTTGCGTTGCAATGTTGCACAAAGAAGATCTTTGAACTTCAGAGAGTTTTTCAACATAATGAGTCTACAAATTATTAACATGCCTATTCAAATGTCTTAATCTGTTTCTAAAACGATTTAGAGACAAGGGGGTACAGTCATCATCAATATTATTGTACATATCCTGTAAGATAACAATTTTCGTGGCACATACTTTATACTCCACGTCAAGGTCAAGACTTTGTAACTTTGCAATATCAATAGGTGCCTTCTCTAGGAGAGCCAGGGTGGCCACCCGCCGGGAATCCCGGGAAAAGCGGGAAATATGCGTGAATTTGTATCGCCGGGAAAAATCCTTGAATTCTGCATGAATTCGTGGTGATTACCGGGTAAAAATGGACCAGGATGGATGTAGCTTCATTTTGGTCTTATGGCGAACTGTTTATAGTACAGTGTCGTTCGTACGGGAACATTTTTTTTACGAACAGAAATTAATTAAAATATTTCGTGTTAAAATTACAAAAGAATTGCGCAATGTTTATGACGTGTTTCGTATTGCTTGTTTGATTCGAGATATATTGCTACGTGAATCGACAAGTCTATTTTTGACTCAAAAGCGAGTTTCGAGAGAATTGAATTGACGATAAAATGGCGGTTGTATAGGTTACGTGAAGCAACGTGTTTATTTATTGTGGTTTTGCGTGCTTCCCGTTAATTATTCTTCATAATATGCGGTGTTAAAATTAGTATTGTATATCTTTTATCACTGCAAAATGAAATAAGTACTAAGACTTGTCTGTTTGTAATGAAGATGTGCCGTATAATATGCCAGAATCGTCTCGGGGAAACAACACACAGGCATTAGATTTTCTTCGCGCATTGCATAAAATACGAGAAACGAATGGCATAATGCAGCATAAATATTATCAGCGGCAAGAAATAGTCAAAACAACTAAGGTAAAGTTGTTCCATATTAACTTCAATAGGAAATAATATGTAACTCCAAAACACTAATGAACACATTCAAGGTTATTATTGCCATGCTCCATATCCCAGTTTTGGGATCAAACGGAGTGCACTGAAATAAAAAAAAATAAAACTTCTAAGTTATTCTCTATCCTGTTTTTTTTTCTACTTTGAAAATATTAATACTGACGCTATTTCCTAAAATATGATTTAACAAATTTATCTCACAGTTATCATGGAGAACGATGAAAGGTCAACTTAGCTTAATGGTAAACATCAAGTTTAGCTACTCATCGTGTATTGGCCAAACTATTGAGTTTAGACATATAGTTTATCGATAAAAGATGTTTCTAGTGACATTCTAAGCAGTCCTACATTAAAAAAATTATGTTAGGTTAGGTTTTTAGGTTACTTTAGGTTAAGTTTTTAGCTTAGGTTAGGTTATGCTACATAACCTGACTTTACTTATAATGTAAACTAACCTAATCTAAACTAACCTAAAAAACCTAACCTAACAACATAACTTTAAAAACCTAACCTAACAAAAAAATTTTTTATGTAGGACTACAGTGAACCCTCGATAACTCGGACTAAAAGGGGGGAGAAGCTGTCCGAGTTACGATTTGTCCGTGTTATCGAGGGATGTCCGGAGAGGTGGGTTATCAGTCATTAATCACAAGAAATGCGAAGAAATTAGTACGCTATTATTTATACAAGCAAAAGAGGCTGCAATAAATACTGTTTTGTACGTAACTATCGTTAACAAGTTACGGGAGGGCCACCATGCAGTGGAAAAATTAACGTAATGTGGAGGACTATAAAAGAACGTCAAACAATGTGGGCAGTCAGATCTTTATTTATTTTTTATGCTGCTACTTCTGGCTGATTATTTTTATCTCTGTGCTAGAGGCTGGCACCAGGCTCCCTTCTATCTCATAAAAATTTTCGTCTGGCTGGCGACAGCCAATGTGCACGTGTGAGAGAGATAAGAAATGATCGTTGGAGATAAGCTAGGGAGGTTGCGAGCGGAAGTAGTCAAGGTCAACCGGTACAGTCTCGTGCAATACAAACGCTGCACGTGACCCCACACATCTCACACAAGATGTTTACATTGAAAAATACTTTACGTCCGTATGTTACAGCGTAGGGGCAGCAGCCAACTGCTAGCCTGATAGTTACTTTACCCTCCTTCGAAGTTACAAAGGTATAAAAATAATTTTCCTCGTATACATGAATAAAAACGGTACTGTAATTAACAATCCTTCTGGGTCACTGTACATTATGTGAACATATTTTAACACTACTAATTTTAAAATTTAATTTTATGTATGTAAATTGCATCATAGAACACATAATTTACAGCTGTATTCTTACACAAATTGTCATTTTATAAAACAATAAAATTTTAATCATATTCTACAGAGTTACCGTATTTACTCGCGTAATCGCCGCATATTTTTGACCAAATTTTAGGCCCAAAAAATAAGGTGCGGCCATTATAAGAGGTTTTCAAAAAATTACCTTCTAAATTTGTTTTTGGTGTAGAATATAACAAATGTACATTTTTTTTCTATATTTACTCGTTCATGACGTGAACATTTCTTCTAAAATAAAGAAAAAGATTTTGTCGGTGTATAGTAAAATGGAAAAATTAAGACTACAAAATCTTGTTAATCCATTCACGTGCGTCACCCCATGAAAATCGTTTAAAATTATACCGCATAAGACGTTTACATTTTACGGTCCATTACATGTACGCTATTATTTCCCGTGAAACGTTACAACTCTCCAGACACCGTTACGTTATCAACAGAGCATCATCAACAAGCGAGCATGACTCATCGTGTCCGGCTTGGGCATGGATGTTGTTTTGTTCTTTCACCACCCACATCAGCTCTTGAAAATATTGTTGTTAAAGGGGCGTAAAACCTTCTCACCAACTTTTCTACATCGCAATGCAAAGCAATGATTTTTAATTGTTCTTTTTAATGTTCGGGACAATTTGTTTTGCAACCGTGAATTCATTGTACATACCAGAACAAAATAATTTTCCGTTTTTGTGTAATTATAACCCGTAGTTACCGTCATTCACAAGCACCACATTGAAATGTTTATTTACGACACACGTGCGTGCCTGGCTCGCTGGGCGAAGAAGGAGGAAAGATAAAGAAGTGAGAGGTCGGCCTGCTGCATTGCATCTTTACTCATGCGTCGCGCGCCCAGCTAGAAACATTTTATCACGCGGAACTTGCCAGATATTTACTGTGGGATTATTAAAGGCTAAGTACCGATGGACGACTTCGTTATAAAGTTTAATACTGTTCTAAAATATAATGTGATGAATTTAAATCCAGCAGAAACGATTTTTTATGTCTTTTAAGCAAAAAATAATTAATTAAAAATTATTAAATTTTTTTAAAAATCCTGTCCGAGTTATCCGAAGTCCGGGACATCGAGGTCCGAGTTATCGAGGGTTCACTGTATTTAGAATGTCACTAGAAACATTTTTCATCAGCAAAGTATATGTCTAAAATCAATAGTTTGGCCGGTACACAGTGAGTAGCTAAACTTGATATTTACCGCCTACAAAAACCATCAAATGTTGTAGTGATTTCCAATGGTTAAATTTAACATATTTGGTTTGTAGTGAAATGTAAGATTTCTTAGTATTGTGGTCTTATATGTAACTTAAATGTGTGTGTAGGTATGTAGTTACATAGTGGTATTTTGGGGAGCGTCTACAGTAAGTCATTCGATCCCACAGTAGTATTTAAATGCGTGTAGTCCTACAGTTTAGTTATTTAGACGATTCCTTGAAAACCGAAATTTTGGACCTTGAAAACCTGGAAAAATGCATGAATTTGAACATACAGATTTAGTGACCACCCTGAGAGCGGTGCGTAAAGTACGCCGCAAAGCAGCAGTAGTATTTTCTGGTGGGGACACATCACGTAAAGTACATTCATAAACAAGCTCATCATTGAGCAAACATTCAGGGATCATAGAAGCCATGCTAATTTTTTAACACAAAAATAACACTTTAACAAAACTACAAGCACAAAACCAAACTTTTAAGACCTTGGTATATCCAGGTAGGGGTACACCACCACACACACATGCTTAACGCATGCAGAGAGTGCACACAACAGGAAACCACTCTCTGCTACCAATTTATGAGCCGCTCTTTGCCACCCATATCCCTGCAACCCCTCAGTCTCCCCAAAGGCAAACACCCAAAATGACTGAGGCCTCACAGATACAGGGGCAGACCAGGCTCAGACGTGAGTCGTTGAGTTTCCTGCATGAACACTCTCGGTAAAATAATTAAAAACAGTGCTGAACCCAAGGTTGTTAACAGTCGCCTACAATATCTACTTCAATTAATTTTAGTTACTTTCATTTCTAAATTATGTTATTGGCCAGGAAAATATGAGTGAAACACAAATGTCCAACAAATATGTTTACTTGCAACAATAATAAAATTTCTTTCTTCTTTCTTTTTTCTTTTTTATCATATATCAATGCATGAACTTGAGTATTTAAGTTTTAAAACATCCACTTATATTAACATTTTGAATATTATTGTGGTTTCACAATAATGAATTACATGGTTACATTTTAAGTTGAACAAAACTCGGGGCTCCGGAGCTTATAATTAATATTTCTTTTTATAACATTTTATTTTATGCTTTAACAAGACTAAGGTTAAAAAAAATTTTTTTTTTTTAGTATAACATATCCACATAAAAAAGTCTTTTCAATCAGTAAATTTCCTTCCTTTTTTAAAAATAATGTTAGGTTGGTAATTTAGTTTCTTGAAATTCACCAATAACACCCGAATAGCATTTAAATAATAATTTTGGCATTCAGATCAAATAAAGAACGTGCATCCCACTTGGTTGGCGCAGGTGCAGGGCATCACATGCAGTGGTTATAGGCTCACAGCTACAGCCATGAACGAAAACCAGGAAGGCTATATCACCCACGCACTGGCACCACTACAGTAATTAAACAAATACCCACATTGTGTGAGCCTGAAAACCCAAATAACACAAATACTCACACTTGAGCAGTAAAATTAAGAATAAAAAACTTACCCGAAGCAGTAAGAAACAAAGCATGTCACCTCATAACGAGGATTCCACTAGAGAGTTAAAATTCACAAGTAATCACGCCATTGTGCAAGTAGATGAAAGGAAGAAGGCGGAAATAGTCACAGAATATCAAGGTAAGTGCTTAGAGTAGTGTTTGGTGAATTCAATACATCAAACACATGTTACTAGTTCGTGCACCAATATGCACTTTTTTTTTTTTTACATATTAAAATATTAACAATTGCTGAGAAAGGTTTATAAGTTCACAAATAATAAACTCAATATTTATAGCACATATTCATAACTAAATTTAGTTACCAACTTGGAATATTTGGTAAATGTATTACATAAATATACTATATTTTAGTAATTATTAAAGCACTACCAAACATTTTGTTAACTACTAACATTCAAATTCACAAACATTAAACAACATTAATAATAAAAATATCATGTATGTTATTTGGTTAATAAGCTATTACAAAATTAAAAAAAAAAAAAAAAGTCAGGATATTTGTAAATACATCTTGCTTAACAGTGACGCCATTAATGTTCCAGAAAAAAAGTTACGCCTGTGACAGGGGTTTTGCAAGATAGTCGGAGAGGATAATTGTGCCATAAACAAACGGCACAGGACGTTTCCTATGGCCTTCGATAATGCCCAGGAAAATTGTGATCCACATGCTCCCGGGGACACCACTTAACGACGTCAATAGCAGCCGACGACATTTGTATCAAACTCACCAAGCCTCCAGAATCTGCCACTCCCGCAGTCACTTACCTTTTACCAAATGTGGTCCTGGTTGCGTCTCAATCCATATGCACACTCTGTGAACAAGGACAGTTGATCAGCTCCCATCATGTCGTCGACACATTCCTCTTCTACCCCGGACACTGGTCTACTGGAAGAGTCAAACAGACTGCCAGACCAAGGTGTTGTGTCGGCCCCGTCACACCAGACCGAAGATTAAGCATCGTTCTCCAGTCTCCCTCCCAACCCAACTCGCAGACTGGAATGCCCCTACCGCCGGCCGCTGGAACCAGACACTCCCCTCCTCGTCAGGCCTATCCTTCCATTGCCAGTGGAGTGACAGGTCCGAAGTGGAACGGTGGAGACCGAGCACTGGCGACCGAGGCAACGCTCCACTAAGAAGGAATAACAAGCACCCTATACCAAACTCCCATTCCCGTTAAAACCATCAAGACCACAAGGAGAGCTCCGTTCAACCCCCGACCGTATCAACTCCTATGGACCGAAACCGAAATCCATTCACACTCACAATACACTCATACACATTCCAGCAAATCTCAGCCAAATATCTCATTACATACCTCTCACAAAACTTATGAGACAAATCATAATATACTCATTATAAAGAACTTCTGTATAAATTAAAATACCCCTCTGAAATTAAAGTAATGTAAAATATGTTCGGTTTAAAGAAGTTTCAGTACAAATAACATAATTTTCTATTTTTTTCATGTTCGTTGTAATGAGATTTTACTGTACAATGTTCTTAATTCATAACCAAATCTCACTTAGTGAGTCACATGACATTATACACTCACTATTCTCTATTACATAAAGATGCAACCATGGTCTCACAAATACCTATAACAATTAAAACACATAAGACTTCGCACCTTTTGTCACAAGCTAAAAATTGCCACCAGTTTGTCTCCCTGGGTTTTCTTGTCATCATGACTCTCACATTAAGACAAAAACAATCTTCTTCACCTAACCATTAACAAATAGCATTATACTAAATTACATCCTTTATAACAATGAACACACCATGAAACCTTAAAAGAGTCCACCGACTCATTATAAAATCAGTATATAATTCTGTTCATATACTTCTATTGAATATACATAAAGTTGTTTACCTAGTTCTCACTCTATAATATGACAATTATTTTTACCAGGATGATCATCCCCTTTTGAGCGCTCAGCATCATCTTACATTCTAACACATAGTGTACAGGACAAAACAAATATCCCACTAGCCATTGACAAACATAAAAACACAAATACAGTGACTCACGGTCGGACATGAAATAACTTAATTTGCTCCACATGTGCCTTCCTTAAAACAAAAGAGTTCGCTTCTTTACACATACACCACTCATTCTCTCTGAGGCATTTCTGAAAAACAAAAGGACCCTCATACCTCGGGGAAAGTTTAGCAGATACCTTAAAGGCTAGGTCTGAGGGACGAAAACTTCTACGCAAAACCTTGTCTCCCACCTCAAAGTCCTTCGACCCATATTATATCTCCTAGGGGTCAAGGTTTGCGCTTCTTCTTCTAGACGATCTTTAACCCTTGTCAATAAAACCTTGCGGTGCAATTCCAAATGCCTAGAATCTAAGGGGGAGATACCCCAAATGGTCAACAAGGGCTGCAAAACGCGCCTACCCTGGAAAATTTGTGCAGGATTTTCACCTGTACTTTCGTGCAGCGTGTCGTTGAACCCCAGGTTGATCCAGGGGAGCTGTACATCATACTCGTTATGCACTGGGTCCCTAAATATCCCCAACGCAGCCTTAAAATTATGATTCACATGTTCCACTATGTTACCCTATGGAATATGGCGACTACTAAATGAGTGCTTAATACCCCACTCCGTGCACATGAGCTTAAATTCTTTTCCTGTGAATCAATCCACATTATCGCTGACTAGCTCGGCTGGTGCTCTGAATAATTTCCAATGCCTTAATTTTCTGACATTTCTCGCAAGTCCTTACGTAATTAATTATTTCCCCGTTTGTACTAGGCCAATAAAAGTCTCTTATTTTTTACCTTTGTTCGTCGAACCCCTAGATGACCTCCCCCCGGTTGGTCATGGTAATACTGTAGAATCATCCCTCGAACGGCCTCAGGAAACACCACCCTGTTCCTTGCACCTGGCTCTACGTAATACAATATGTCCCTGTCCAAAACATATGGTGCTTGAATCCCCGTATGCAACCCTGCCCTGATGATTTTGCAGTCTTTATCCACCAATTGATGTGAAAGTTTCTGGTGAAGATGATAATGAACCAACCAGATCATCCTCCTTCGCCGGCACAGCAAAATTTTCTCGTTCAAACATTTGAGAAAGTGCGTCCGCCTAAGGTTTTGCCTTTCCACTTACATGATGGATCTGAAAACAAAATTGATTTAATCGTACGACCCATCTTCCCAACTTCCCTTACCGGTGGTTTGCCCCAATATCCAGGACAAGGCTTGATTGTCTGTAAACCAAGTTAAATTCCCTTCCTTCAAGGAAACCCCTAAAGTGTTCCATGCCATAAAGGCAGGCCAAACACTCTTTTTCGTAGGCACTAAGCCTCCGTTCCAACTTGTTAAGAACTCGGCTGGAGTAAACGGTGGGGTGGATTAGTTCCTTGTCGCCTGTATCCTGACTCAAAACAGTCGTGCCGTCCTGGCTTACTAATTAAAAACCCTGGCGAAGTAGAAGGGACTATAACCCCGGCCTTCAACAACTTCTCAATTTTATTCCAATAACATTCCAGTTTAACAGGAGAACAATGAAATGGCCGACTCCTGAAAGGGGTTTCATCCGTTAAGTAAAACTTATAGGGGACCACGTCACGTTTTCCTATCCTTTCAATTATAACATCTCTATAATCCCATAATATTCTCTGCACGTCACGTTCCGAACACACTCCTTCCCTCTTCCTAGATTCCAATTTAACCCGTACTTCAGAAATAAAACCAAAGGACAACCAACCTTTCTGAAAGTCCACCGTTAACCTGTACCGATCCCAGAAAATCTAAACCTAACACCGCGTTTATGCACAACACTCTTGTGACTGCAAGACCAAAGTTCCACGAAAAACCCGCAATCTTGCAATGTAACACCACAGAGCCTTCACACCTCATCTCCGACCCATTGGCCTTAAGCAAATTTGGTGTAGTGCGTTTCATTTCTAATAAGTCGTTCCGAAAACTCCCAACTTTTTAGACTCTTGGCAGATCCGGAATCCACTAATGTCCATTCTTCTATGCGTTTCCCCTTGTGTCCCCACCGTACCAGTAACACGTTACCCTTAAGGGCATCTTTGCCCGGGCGCAAAGATAAGTGTATTGGGGCTACAAAGTCACGCGTCCCTTTCGCCCACTTCTGTTTCCCGGACACTGCCCCCTCAAGTGTCCCACTTAGTTACATTTGAAATAGCGGCGTTCCTTTACATCAAGTTTGGCCTTTTTGCATTCAGCCGTCCAGTGGCCCCTATCCCCACAATTCACACATTTTTCCTGTCTTTCCTCTTTCCATGACCTATTGACAGGCTTTAGCCTCTCCTCATTATCCCGTGTGTCATTCGACATCACATGGGCCATACCATGTCCTTTGTTACCTTCCATATCCGGTCGATTCAAAGAAAATTCCTTATAATAGTCTTGTCGAGTTACCCCTCAAACCTGGACATCAATGGCCAATTTCTTTAAAACAATGAAGTTCATCGGGTAAGAGCGCAAGTTACATTCCGCTCTAGTAGATGGAGAAATATTTTCCATGATCAAAGTGATCAAATCTTTTTCTCCCTTAAATCTCCTAAGGCTATACTGTAGTCCACTATCAATTCCACAAACAATATAAATGGCTTGTTAGGTTTCTGAAAATGTTCCTTGCAACGTTTAATGCACCTAAGTCTAACACCCACGGGACAAAATCGGTCTATAACCTCCTTGTTGAAAATGTTCTATACAAGTGTCGTCGTTTGACAAGACCTCTGCCAGAACTTGCGATAGAGGTCCCATACACTTGGCCGCCAAACCCATTAACAAACTCTTATTCCGAACCTGATGCAAATCTGTTATTTTAGATAGTTTAATCAAAAACTCTGGAATAGGTTCCACCTCCCAAGAATCCACACAAGGTAAAGTTTGGATCAAATCTCTTGTTTTGTTCTCTCATATTGCCCGTATTTTCCCGCACAATATCCTTTCGCCTCTCATTCTCTTCCTTAAACCAAGTAATCAATCTTCAAATCGACCCGTCCAGACGGTACAAAAAGTCCGACGGTGCAGACATGCCTCTTTGAGAAATCATTACTGTATCCTGGTTCAAATATGCCATTGTCGAGCCACACACAAATAAGAACCAATGTAACACTAAAGCCAAACGTAACACAACCATTCCTTTGCTCAAGAATGCACACAGACAAAACAAACCACTTGCTACAAAAGGGAGCAGAGTAGTGCAGTTAAATTGTACCGACAATTTACCCAATTTACTTACCAAGGGTTACAGCCGTTATTACAAAACTTCCTTTATCCTTATTCGACACCACGACTCACATATACACTGAGTAAGATATATATAATATATATATCCCCCTGATTACATGCTTACAGCGATTAGTGACAAAATATTATTTTGCCACTATTCTTGAGCAAGAAAAGGAACATCCAGTAATTTTAAGAATATTGTATTCACAAACTGAACGCATGTTACAAACCCTTTACAGTTTGTGCCCGTTTCACGACACAATTTATTACAAAATAAACAAAGGCATGTATCGTATCACTCAAGCGGGTCGCCAACGGCAACGGGCCTGATAAAGCCAAGTATCCTTGTTACCCCCACACCCACAGTCGCAACACAGGCTACTAATGGCAGATCAAACAGGGCACTCAAGGTACTACACTACTTTCAGGAATACTCTCA
>PNEQ01130193.1:0-14165 GCA_003012365.1 Medauroidea extradentata | reverse complement strand
GCGACCGTCACGAAGAGGGTGATATTCGCGTGAGGCCGTGATTAAAACTTTAAAACGATATCATAGCGTATCTCTCGTGGGACTGACGGAACAAGTCCAGGGTTCCGAAGTATAGAAGTACATAAACTGCCGGTGTTTTGAATCAGTAATAATAGATCCCCACACTACAACATTAGAAGGGAGAGGGGATATAACACATTGAATAAATAAATAATTAAATAAACAGACCTGTTTTTACAAAATGTATGAGTTGCAAGAAAAACATAAACAAATGCTAATCCTGTCACAAACCAAAATGTGACACAGGGCAAGACGAGTTGATATAAGATTGTGATAAAAATGTAAGCACACAAGATTATCATAATAATTTTGAACCACGTGCTTTACAACACAGGTAATACACGAAAACATTATAGGCCACGGAACAAAAATAAGAAATCCGTTATATGAATGTTCACGTGATTAACTTCTGAAAATTTATAACAGTTCATTATGCACGGAATGTAAAATTTACAGTCAGTTGCAAGCTTGCAAGGAAATAATGGCTAAATATAATGATGCCAGGTTTTTGGTTGGACTTGGGCAATTACTCAATTAGACTGCCTTGAAAGTACTGTGTAGGTACTAACTGGGCATTCACTAGACCTGACTGCCATGCCAGGTCGGTGTTAGGACTAACTGCCCACTCAGTAGGCCTGATTGCAAAATTAGGTCTAAAATCATGTAACTTTTGCTATGGTTTCCCCTGAGGTCGTAGGCGAGCATTATGAAAGAATTTTTCGAAATTCGACCACACGAGGATGAAAAGGGGAGAAGTGTATGACACGATTCCAATACGTTTCGAAATTCTTTAATTAAAGTGCGGTGGGAAATATGTGAAACGTTCTTTCAATTATTCCTCCGTATCTGTCTAACCAATCGAGAAATATAAGTTCTCTTTGCTTTATGCTGACGATTATGTAATTAACCAAATTATTATTATATTTTCCAAATTCGGCCCTAAAGAGGAAAAAAAAAGTAAATTGAATATCAATTCACAAATTGGTACACGTAGGCCTAGATACACCCCATTGATATGTATATATCGATGTAATTTTTGTTTAAGTTTGATGCTTACTCAAATACCTGAAAAGTAATTTCACGAATTTTCGAAAATTCCCAATCCCCCCCTAAGGAGGTGAAAAAGGGTGAAAAGTGATGAAATGTGTTTTCAAATAATCGACGATATATCTTCAACTCAGCGGGCTATTGTCGGTTTTTCATGTCCAAGAGACACCAGTAAAATAATATAAAATGTGATTCAAGGATTTTTTCAAATTTCAGTCTCTTAGGAGGTGAAAAGGCCTGGTATACATTTTGCATAAATCTTCTATATATATCGAACCCATCGAGATATTCAGTTTATTTTTGCTTCAGGATGATGATTATATAAATGGCCGCAAAAAGGGTTTAAAATTTTCCAAAATTCTAACTCTCTGTACTACACAGGGGTGATGTGTGATTTTTAAAGAATTATTGATTTTGCTTTGACTGAATGAGCTATCGTCGTGATTTTTGCTTCACTTGGATACTTGAACACATGTTTAAAGTGTGAAAATGAGATTTTTCGATATTCGACCCCTGAAGGGGTGAAAATACATAAAATTTGTTTTCTATCAGTCGGTGATACTTACCTAACCAGTAGAGATATTGCAGTAGTTTTCGCGTCAGAGTGATGCTTAGGTAAGCATAAAAAAGTAATGCAAGTTTTTTATTAAATAAGATAACTTAATTATGAAGAAACCTTAGTTTGTGAATTTTCAAGGCAGTCGATCCGAAAATCAAGTACGACCAGATAGAAATAAATTATACAGAAGTTTCATTCTACAGTTCTATCGAGATGTGGTGCTGTACAACCTCTATGAGCCCAGGAAATTAATATTTTATATTTTAAACAAGTTTCCGTGAATAATTACGACGTTATGTGACACAGCTTTTTTGTAGCTCCGGTTTATTGTTCGGGAGGTTCTGAGCGCAAAAAGGTTGTGCAAATGTGCAAGTGCTACACACAAAAACTGCAAGGAAGATGACATAGTGCAATGTGGATGAAGTTCAAAAGTGGTGAAAATGGATTATGCAGTCCACTATCTACTGAAGTTCCTCGACAGCCCACATATCTACCTCACTAACCTCAAGGTTGGGTCACCAAATATATTTACATTTCAGCGAAACAATATCCCGCCAAATCTCCCTAATGCCACTTAACTTCACGTGACGCCAGAACAGATTGCATACTGGGAGAATGATCTGTTTATGCACATACAATCGCTCGCTTGCCATAAGGCTAAATACAGCGTTTCTGTTGATTTGTTGCGTTAATTACAGAAAACAACGAACAACTTTGACCTGCTCTGCTAGAAATACTCCTTGTGTGTGTTCATCATAATAAATGTGCAACTAAATTATCCTCTCTTGTGAACAGTGACACAACTGATTTGCTTCATTGTTACTTATTACTCAAAATGATCTATGAAATACGTATTTTAAAAACTTGTGCTGTTGCCGTGGTATAAGTAAAAAACTGTAATTTTTCGTCTCCGAGTACATTAAAAGTGTTACTTAGTTAATATAAACTCGTAAACCGAATAATCATATATGTTTTCCGGCACCAAATATGCAAAATAAGCGGTTACTAGGTACCCATGGTTCAGTGCGCAAATTGTACATGCTAGTGGCGGCAACAAAATTGAGTCGTATTCTTAAAACAGTTTTGAGTTGCAGAACTTGTAATAAGAAGGCATGAATGAATACACTTGCAAGTTCTAGTGTGCAATGAAACTTTGAATGCGGACATGCTGTATAAGGCGAGCGTCTGTCAGCCACGAGGACGGCAGACGAGAGAAGAGGTTAGGGATGAGATAGAGGATACCAAGTGTGATGACCTTGACAACAGTTCCGGCCACCTGACCCCGGATATGTTGTCGCCCATTGCAAGGACACCTACCACACCCCCCTCACCACAGTCTTTTATTCCACTCATCTTACATACACACATGTATATACGTGCCATATCTGCCTCACTGAACCGTTTTTGTCGACATATGCCATAGCGAGTGAATGTTGCTGAGTTGCAGATAAACCACGCAGTAGCAAGGAAGCCAGTATTAACTATTGTCAACAAACGTAATAGGAATATTATAGTCATGTACAAAAAGACGACGGCACAAATAATTGGTCGTAATAAGAAGTACAAGACAAAAAATAACAATAAAATAAAACAACGAGACAAAGTGTAAGAAAAATGTAATGAGCTGTTTCCTCTTGCCTTTCATGCCTAACATTTTCATGAAGCACTCGGAGAAAACAGCGCTGAAACTTCTCACTTACATTTAGCTACGATATGTTGATGACACTTTTCTCGTCTGGCAACATGGACCTGAAAAACTGATCTAATTTAGATTTCCTAAACCCTCTCGGGCCATCAATACAGTTTACATGTAAAACTGAAAACAGCGGGAACATTCCATATCTAGATGTTTTGTTGTACAGAGAGGAAAAAACAACATTGCCACTAAAGTATACAGAAGCCTACTCCTACATGACAATACCTCGTTATAAATATCCATCTCTCCAAAATTACGAACACTGGCATAATAAACATTTTGCAAAACAAGGCTGATATTAATAATTATGCAGTGATGAAACCTCATAACATGATGAGGCAAATCGGCTTAAAAAAAAATGGCGAGCGGCTATGCTATAAACACCACAGACAAACACATAAAACAAGTGTGACTCACAATGCAGTCGACAGGAATGAACCCATAGAAAAAAATAAGAGGTTTGTTCGCGTGGTCTGCCAGTTTTACCAGCCGAGGGCAAGTGCCATTTTTCGCTGGCAGCGAAATGGCAGGACGGGCAGTTGCAAGTTGCTATGACCATCCGAACGATATCTGGCAGTAAACAAGCATGTTGTTTTGAAAAACACCCGCGAAAGTTTGTTTGGAAAGTTTAGCATTGAGAACTCAGCTTAGCTTCCCGACGTATTGTCGTAATTACGTTAATAAATACAATAACTTTCGTTTAGGCCTAAAGAATGGAAAACAAGAGATCGCAGGACTTCCCACACAAACTAATAGCATTGGAGACGAAAGAATTTAATAACCTTAGCGGAAAAATATGTTTTTAACGAGACTTGCGATTTGTTAACATTCATTCTTCAGTACACAGTGCGAAGATTGATACAACGTACGAAGTTATGATGCATGTATTAAAATCGTCTTTGTAAATTTTTGTAGGAATGTTCATACTAGTGTAGTTTCACAATAGGCTACATTAGTCAGACACAATCCAGTTAGGTAGGCCTAAACAACTTTGCTGCTGACGAACATTACAGGCTGGCTAATTTTTTCGTATGTAATGTTGTAACATTTTGTTAATTGTAGGCGATTGATTTTTGTGGTTTTGTTAGCTTACACGGGCACATTTTTTTTTAAAATGTGTGCTACTTAAAGGTTAATAATATAATGGTTCATAGAATGTTCGTGTCATGCATTTTATTACCCCATAATTTGTAGCGCCCTTGTCCCATGTTTATGTCACTGCCTCCACCTTTTTTAGTGGACTTACCCTACAATTTTTTGTCCACCTATCCTACATATTTCTGTCCATCTGCTCCAAGGTTTTTAATGTCTGTACCCAACATATTTAGTGGCCCTACCCTACAATTTTCTGTTCATCTACCCTACATATTTCTGTAGGCCTACCTCTGCTCTAAGATTTTAATGACATTGCCCCACATTTTTTGTGGTCCTACCCTACATATTTCTGCACCTCTGTGTCATGATTTTAATGTCCCTGCTTAAAGTTTTAAATGGTCCTACCCTACAACTTTGTTCTCATACCCTACATATTACTGTACATCTGCTCCAAGATTTTTAATGTTCCTACCCATTTTTAGTTATCCTATCCTACAACTTTCTGTTCTCCTACCCTACATATTTCTGCACCCCTGCTTCAAGTTCTTTAAGTCCCTACATAAAATTTTTAGTGGTCCTACCCTACAACTTTCTGTCCTCCTACTCTACATATTTTTGTATCTTTGCTGCAATATTTTAATGACCTTGCCCTATATTTTTAGTGGTCCTGCCCTACATATTTCTGTACCTCTGCTCCATGTTGTTTAATGTCTCTGCCCCACATTTTTGTGATCCTCTCCTACAATTTTCTGTTCCCCTTCCTTATGTATTTCTATACCCCTGCTCCATGATTTTATATGTCCCTGCCTCACATGTATAGTGCTCTTATCCTACAATGTTGTGTGTCCATACCCTGTAAATTTCTGTACCTCTGCCTTCAAAAATGAAGTCGTAACTATAAAATACTCTTTGAGGAAAGTGTTAAACAACAACTTGAGCTAGGCCTACCATAAAATGGATAAAATTACGAATTTTGGTATCCTATTTTTAATGCCTTTCTGCACTCTTGTAGTGATGACATGTTCGTATTTATAGTAGGCCTATTCTGCAACATTTTGTGGGGTTACTTGACTTGTTAAAGGACAAGTTTGGTTAATTTTCTCCATATAATACGAAATTTACATTCTATGATTTTACTGTCAAATTCCCATATTGATGTGTTTTCAAGATTTCTTCACTAAATGCCTGGGAAAGGCTAATGTGTAAAACAACTCGTAGACGAACTCGTAACACATTATACCAAATCACATAACGTAATCTTGGAGTTATTTAAACAATGACCACAAAAATATAAATATAGGTTTGATGTACATTTACCATTAGGTTAACCTCGACACTATTTACAAACGAACTACGAGTACGCTGCATGGTTTTGTTCGTGACTACGGCGATTTTATTAATTCGGAAAACAAAAGAATTTGCACAGTTCTTCTATTACTGAATTATTACAGCAGGGACAAAAATTATATCACTGTTTAACACGGGACGAGAGTATTTGTTTTGAACAAGCATCTTCATGTGACGTCACACGTGACGTTTTTTTATTGCTGCCAGTTCTGCCCTTACTCGCCGAGCATGGGCAGAAATGGCAGTCATTTCTGGCAAAACTGGCATCTGCTAGTCCCACCCGAACAGCATACCAAAAAAAAAAACACTTCCGGTAAAACGAACGCCTTCTGGCAGAAAACTAGCAGAACTGGCACAAAACTGGCAGACTGGCAGACCATGCGAAAAAACCTCTTGTGTTACTAGATTGGTATCTCCTATGTTAACATCTTTGACCGAGTACGCCTAGCGATTGTGGCGCCTTGCGACTGGTCATGAACTAATGGCATATAAAGATTATATACCTAACAGGAAGATAAGCAACTCAATGATTTTTTTTTTCGTGCTAGTAGTTGCACCTAGCGCTCCGAGTGGTCACTCGTGGAACTAACGAAAAAAACTACGCGATGTTAGCGCTCCACATGGCGTCTCCATAAACTAATGGCGGGAATTTAAAATTTATTAATTTTCCATGAAAAAACAAAGCTATGTTCAAAGAATGCACATTTTAATGCCATAGGTCTATTTATATGCTATTTGATAGATTTTAATTTTTAAATCCTGATAGAGAGTACATATCACAAAACTGTTATACAGAAATGTTGGAAATTTTTTGTACTACGATACTTTTTTTTTTACATAAGTTTGAACGATTTTGGCTAACTATTGACATTAAGAAAATAATGTTTAGCCAAATCTACTGAAACTTATGCACTGAAAAAACTTGCCATCATAGTACAAACAGTTTTCAACATTTATATCTGACAGATATGTAGCAGCTCCCTTGCAGGATTTAAAATAGTTAAACTCTTTAAAACAGCATAAATAGGAACTCATAGTCGTAAGTAAATTGCTGCTGAAGTTCATATTGTAGATACTGTTATACATATCAAGGGAAAATACAATAATTCTGGGTATTTACAATAACATACAGCACATGTTTCATGATACAGGTAAAAAAATATATATAATACTACTGATGAAAATGAAATCCCTTTATTTCACATTCTTACAAATCTCTCCTAGAAAAATACATTAATTGCAAAAGCAAACGAAGAACATAAGTTTCAATTACTTGGTAGTAATATTCTATATAAAAATATTATGAAACTAACAGAAACATTTATTTCACAAATGAAAAATATTTAGAAAACAAATATTAATAATTCTTCAAATAAATAAATAAATAAATATATATATATATATATATATATATATAGAGAGAGAGAGAGAGAGAGAGAGAGAGTTGTTACAGATATGTTACGAATTATTACTACACAATATTCCATACAGTAGTACACTTGCTCCAATAAACTAGGTATTGTACTTTAAACTCTTAATCCTCATGTTACATCTAAACGTTGGCCTCTATAAAGAAGCTACATACAAATAACAATATTTCATGTAAATCACACATTCATTAAAGTGGTAGTTCTTGACATCTGAGACATGCTACATAAAAATATAGTATTCAATTGCAGTACTTTGGCTGGCATACATTAGTTAGCTTGATAAAAACTTTGAACAGTAACGCGTGTGAAACTATTGCTTACTAAAATGGCATATACTTATGTTTACATCCACGCAGTAATGTTAAGATAACGCTGTAATTTAATGCTATAAGATTATTGTAACAACGTTTATACAAGTACTTATTGAACCAGTGCTTACAGGTGGGAGGACACAAAAAACAGATGGAAAACACATTTTTAGCGCGATTATGACGTTTTGCTGGCTAGGCCAGCTTCCTCGGGCTGCGAGTGATTGCACACTGCAGCATGGTAGATGGTAACTAGCACACCTAGCGGCCGAGGGACGAACTAGGGTGTGGTGGGAAATTTTAAAGATATTGTATGTTAAGGACTGATGGTTGTATGGATTTTGTGATATACTGATTAGCTAGTTCCCAGCGCCTACACGATTGTCTGACGTTTGAAAGGTTCTCAACATTCCGGTGTTGTTTGTAACAGGCGTCAAAAGAGAGTTTGTGGGAGACTGCATGTGCAGCAACTGGTTTATCTTGCAGGTTTAGGCTGGAACTTGCTATTGCTTGTTTTTACTGGCCCCATGGCCATTCATGCTCCTTCCAAGTGTATTTGTGGTGATTCCAATGTATTCAGCATCCCACTGTGCACTGTAGTTTGGTAGATATGTTTTTGTCCCCAGACGTAATTGACTTGCATTTGGTCAAAAAACCGTATTTACCAACTACGGTGCACACGGTGCGATGATGAACACATTGGTCTCACTTCAAACATATTAAGACAGAGGCAACAGGGCCGATACCAAACAAGCAATAGCCAGTTCCAGCGTAAACCTTTAATATAAACCTGCTGCTGCATATTCAGCCTCTCACAAACTATCTAGTCAACACCATAGTGAAGAAATGAGGCACAGGGATTAATTAGCCCATCAGTATATCACAAAATCCAGACAACCACCAGGCTTTAAAATACAGTAACTTTAAAATTTCCCACAACACCCTAGTTCGTCCCTCGGACACTAATTCACTCCTTCTCCAGTACACGTTAACAGCCACTGTCCTTGTTTCAGCGTGTTACTAGGTCATGTGCTGGAAACGCAAACCAAGCCAGCTGAGGTTTGCTAAAAAAAAATGTTCAAAGAGTGTTATCTTAAGGGAAAATATTGTTCTAAAACATGTAGACAGAGATGTACAAGTACTTACAGAATCAGTACTTGCAGGACAAGTCATACTCAACACGACAGACTACATCACAGAAGCCGAGGAACAACTAACTGACCCACCTATCGACTCCTCCAAGTAGACCCTACCTCCACATTCTGCAAACAAATAGGGTTTAAACCAATTCCTAACCACCTCAAGGCCTCTCACTCAAACCCGTCAACCTGCTGACTCCAGGAACACCAGCCACACCTGCCCTATACCTACTTCCAAAGATCCACTTTTGAATTTTTTTCGTAGATAAATATATAACGTACTAGTAGAAATATTTATTTCTAAAAACATGCTGCAAACATTATCGTGCGCCAGCTATATAGCGTTCTTAACACATATACTGACTGTAATGTTCTGTACTGAAAGTTTAATAAATAAGATACATGCTCTCTATAGTCAGCAGTTTTCATCATCCCATATAATAATACCAGCATTACTTTGAGGTTTGTATTAAAATGTTTTGTATTGTGCACTGTGCGTTACACTTGTGTACAACATTGTCGTATGTTTTTCCCATTTTTATTTAGTCAATATTTTTTAATGTATTAAAGTAGTATCATTTTGCTGAAAATATATAAGTAATAAATATGTAGAACATTTTGACATTTGTGTCATACGTATAAATATGATTTTATGCCATTTTTATCATTAAAGTATACTTGAAAAAAAAATAGAGAGAAGTAGAATTTGGGGGGGGGGGGGGGTCGGTCGTACTTTGATCTTATCGGTTTGTGTGAAAAACTCAGTTATACAAAATGAATTTTGGAAGCCTTGCGTGTTCTTATGTTTTTTTAAATAGTAAATTAATGAACTCTCACCTGAGATACTTGGAATAGTGTCTTCAAAATCTACAGCTGTGGCACTGTCCTGTATTTCAGCAGTTTTCTACACTGACGCCAATACCTACAACATCAAACACCTCTTACGTCATTATGCCATTGGTGATATCAAGACAATCATAAATAAAAAGCTAATAACCTAAAAGGATTAAAAAATTTAATTATGTATTCCTTACTGCTCTTTTCATAAATAGTAATATTCAATAACAAGGATGTCCAACGATCAAGGATTAAAAAATTCCCTGACTTTTTCAGCTTTTCAGAAAAATGTAAAACAATACATAAAGTACAAATTATAAATACAGTAGCAGCCCATTACAATACTTGTGTTGGAGTACATAATACTTAACCGTAGGAAATTGATTCTGCAGTATACCAAGTGTGAGAATTAATTTATTTATACATTACAGGCATAAAATAGAAGTGGCATAACCAATTACGGTCTATAATTGAGTTTTACTGCACTATCTCTTTGAATGTTATGTTTAGAATAAATATAGTGTTGCTTACCTTACTTTCATTTACCCAACCTTCTGTATTATCTTACATCCTATAACTAGGGTCCGGTAGTTTACGCGAACATATGTTTGCAGCACTTTGTTTCAGTGCCTTACGTGCGCACCTGCATCTCTGCTGTGTGGTCACTGATTGGATGCCGTAACATACAACGTCAGGAGATTAAACCCGCAAATCACAGACGTGATGTGTCACAGTTATCCATGTACTGGTTGGCACAGTCAAATGAATAATAACTCTGCACAAAAACATTCTGCCAGTAATCATGCAGTTGAGCTGCAGGTGTGCACGTAAGACACTGAAACAAAGTGGGGCAAAAATCTTTTCGCGAAAACTACCAGGCCCTACCTACAACATCATCTCAATTGGCAAGACAAACTTATTTGTTAGCATGTGTGACCTCAATTTTTGTTACTCCTGTTGTAAAACAGGGCATAGTTTGATATTTAATATTTTTTTCTTAACGTCTTCAGTGTTCTAATGGCCTGTTTATGTCAGATAAGCAATACCTTATTGTATTACAAAATACAGCATATCAATATACTAAAACATTTTCCAGATGGCAAAGACGTAACTTATCCATAAATTTTTTTGTCACTATTGATCTAGACTGGTACAAAATATGCACTTAATAAATATAATGATTAAATTAAACACCTTTAGAAACCCTAAAAACATTCATATTGAGGTCTATCACAATTCTGTGACAAGTAGTATTTAATATTCTGACGCTACATAATTTAAATAACTGCTGGTTCAGGCTGGGCTTGTTCATCGACATTTAGTTGCAAGGTAATAATGAGATTACGCCTCAAATTCAAATTAATGCCACTAAGATTTGAGCCTGAGTATAAAACAGCGTTATTTACATTTTTTTCTCCCTTAGTAAAACTTAAGCATATTTTCGACACAACTTACAGAAATACCTAACAGTTGAAAAGTAACTGTACGACTTAAAAATTTCAAAAAATGTTTTGTCACTCTCACGATGTATGACAAAAATAGGCTAAATACATTACAATAACAGACTGGTTTTGTCATGTCACATATTTTTTAACTCTTAACTCTTCTAAAAATTTGCACATTACTATTAACTTGTAAGCCACTGGTGATAATACCATAGTTACTCTGTGCACTGAACTGGACACAATTAGTGTGATGACATAGCCTACGACGATGCTGGTTCCAATGAAACTCTCTCGGCCCATGCTAAAGAGTGATACAATTTTTGTTCTTGTTTGTAATAATCAAGTAATAAAGAAATTGAACGGAATTCTTTTTCAGAATTAAAACAAGGAAGTTACGAACGAAGCCTAACAGATAATTTTGCCGCATGCTCGGAGTTATGTATGTGTAAATAGTGACGAGGTTACATAACCTAAAGTTAACATGCATGTTGCTGTCGTTAGAATAGAATACTTTCACTTGCAGTTCAATGAAGCACGGTACAAAAATAAATAAATTGGGCATCTAATAAATAATTGAATATACATTTATATACTTTGTAGATATTTTGAAATAAATCCATTATTATGTTTTGTCATGTTTGCTGTGTTGCGGTTTAGTCGAATAGTTTTTGCCTTTCCCAGGCAGTTTGCGACGAAATCTCGTACATTGGCTTATGATAGGTCTAATTGACATACCGTAACATTTCATTAACAAATAAGGTTTTAAGTTACTTCACAATGTGCACTACACATGGGCAGAAGACCGTAATTACAGGTACAGAACGGCGTTTGAGAAATAGGATAGCAAACTTCACAATTTTGCCATTTTTACAGTAGGCCTAGCTTAATATGTTGCTTAACCCTTTACCCAAAATTATTTTATAGATACATCTTCATTTTAAGAAAATATGACAGAAGGCAAGGTAATCAAGGTTGGAGAAATTTGGGGTAGCATCACTGAAAATTATCGGGTAGGGAACAAAAAATCTCGGGCAGGGGTACAGAAAATGGTAATGCAGGAGTATTATAAGGCAGAGGCAGTAAAAGTTGTAGGGTAGGGACATGAGGCAGTGGTACAGAAAACTGTATGCCACGACCATCAAAAACGTTAAAATAATGGGACATCTCTGTAATAAATGTGTGGTGCGCCTCAGTGAAACAAGTATAGGCTGTTCACTATAAACTGAACACTCAGCAGAACTTGTAATTAACTAAAAATATGTTTTATTGGGCCAATAGATGTTAACTATTAAGAGTGTTGAAACGATTACACTGGTTTTTAATTACATGGAAGTTTTCATTTTAAAAATAGTAAGGGTGGCTGGAAAACGGTTGAAAGAAAATTGTATGCAATGCTCACTTTATCGTGAACGGCCTATAACCAAGTTTAACAGAGGAATTTAATAAAACGCTAACAAAATGGAAACTATTTATGTAACAAATTCTTACCTGGCATATTCAGTCTCGGGAGTCTGCGTTGAGCTGCTTTTTACCAGGGCTTAAACAGTTTGACCTGAAATGCAAACTGCGAATCTTCAGTTTTCTGTATATATCATTATAACTCATTTGGGTAAATTTGGGCGAGGTTACGAGTTTCGTCCAAACCTCAAATCGATAATGATCGTAAACCACAGGAAACCTGTGCTTTGAAGTCGATTTATCTTGTCAACAGTGCACAACACTTCGTGATTTTTAATATGTATGTGCGTCACAAACGGACGCCATTACAATTTTCAAATCCGGGCCACTGCGCCTGCGCGGAAGAATAACAAAGCACTAGCGCCTGCGGTTGGTCATGAAATTAAACAGACGGTCCACGAAAGCCCTATAGAGATAACACGCCCTGAATGAACCGACAAACTAGCAGGAACATTGTTATCCCACATATGCAAGGCTCTCAGAGAAAATAAGCAGACTTGGTAACACTGTCTTTTGTCGCCTTGTACATTTTGGTCGCCATTTTTATAAACTTTATTTACTTGTTTTATCTTACATTTTCTTTTTAATGCGACTGTCTTTCATTCCGAAATCGTGTGTATATGTGTGTTGATGACAGATAATACTGGATTTGCTTTTTGTTTTAAATTCGGCTAAATTCGCTAGTAACGGCGTACGTTTACAAACACGGTTTAAGTTTTTAATACAAAGCCTTGCAGGACCCGTTCAAAGACGACACCAACATCAGCCTGATGTACCATCACCTGCCTGTTAACAATATAGCTAGTACAACTATGCAACTATCAGGCGCAACAGAAATATGCGAGATGTTAAGAAGATCGTTCAGCAGAGTTAAGTGCATAGTCTGTATTTGAGCAGTATTTGCACATTGTATTATTCATTACTGCATGAAACCTCCAGCACGATTTCTCTATTTAAAAGTCCTTTAAATGTGTCTGAAACGTTTTCGACATCTGTGCCGTCGGTGTATGACACGCCTGCCTTCCTGTACCAAACACTTTGGGCAGACCTTACTGCAGGGAATACCCCCAGTCACTTGCAAGCTTGTATCAGTTATGGCTCACCATAGCTGTGCAGAAGAACAAGGTATGAAGCTGGCGAAGGTAGTTGAATATTCCTACTAGAAGGAAATACGCTCTTCCAATTGTGGTCGATGATAGCGACGACCACTGTTGCAAACTTTACCTTATTTACTCTAGGATGTCACAGTGATGCAATATTTATGAGAATAGCTCAAGGATGTCTCATACATTTAAGTTAACTACCTGAGTCGACGATAGCGAGGCGCAATCTAAGGTGACTAGAACAGTCATGGCCAATATTTAACTAAACCTGGTTTATTACTATCACTACACCTTGATATCTTATCTGTGTTGCCTGAATAGGCACAATCTTTTCAATGAGCCCAAAGCCAACTCGACTGGAAACTCAACATACATCTATCGCGGATACTTCGCACTTCGACTCCAGGGACGGGCCGCTACCCTGGCTGTGCCCTCCTGGGACACTGGAGCTGGCGGCAACTCGAGGTCGTTGACGATCCTCTGGCACGTTACCAGCCCTGCCATGCCCCTGTGTTTCCAGCCATTACCCACGTGGATGTAGATATGGACTTGAGATGGAGAGGATATATAATTACATCAGCACCTCACTGTGGTTTGTGGTATTGACGAGTGTGGAGGGTAGGTAGTACTAGAGAACGCTA
>PNEQ01130192.1:0-11965 GCA_003012365.1 Medauroidea extradentata | reverse complement strand
AAACGTATATAAATTAATAGATACCCTCTTTGGCCCTTATATATTAAAAAAGACTCGTCCTATAATTAGATAACTTCAACTTTTTGAATTTCCGCCAAAAATATTGGTTTACTGACAACACTGATGCTCTGAAGCGCCAGTAAAATCGGTAATCTCAGTAAACGGATGTAGCCTCGCACAGGGTATCGTCATCAACCGATCATCAGTGATCAGTGCCGTCAGCAATTTCGGAACTATAGCTGACATTACTGAAAACACTGGCCAGTGAAATCAGTGAATTAAGCCGGATTCACACGTCCACAGTTCATGCAGATCCGGACTATCCAGAAACCGAACAGCCAATCAGAAGGCCTGATTTTTTCCGGACGAGCTGTACAGAAAAAGTTGAGCTCATCCCGACAATGCAGATATTGCCCAGAATTCAACTTGTTGATGCAGGCGTGTTCGAAATGGCTTATTTGGGGATTTAGGGTTTAGGAATTTAGGGTGTATGGTTTCGAACGTCAAAGATTAGCGCTGCATGTGGCAGAATCGGAAACTAGGGGCCTTATTCATAGTCGTGAGATAGTTCCGAGATGATCCTGAGATCATCTTGTGCCAGTTAGTCCAGGGTTGGTCGGGATGCCTGTGGCATCGTTGAAGGTAGTGGTTTGCCACGCAATGTCGCTTGGTAGTGGTCCAGCCCTTCGGACTCTAGATGCTGGCCGGAGTGGTGGAGTCATATTCTCGCTGCGCAGGGAACTGTTCCCTTCTCGTCTTCTCCATGTGGCTGGCTGTGCCTGTGTATCTGGCACCCGCACTGGCTGAAGTGGAACTGCACAAGATGTGGTGAAGTGTCTTTCGACTTGCTGTGTCCTCAGACATTTTCAATGTCCGCCGCCGGTTCATTGAGCAGCATTGGGACAGTCGGAGGAGTTAATTCCACAGTGACTCGGCTTGTGTCTGCAGCTGCTGAAGAAGGCATTGGACACTCGGCCACCCCACTCGAAGCTCATGGCATGTGTGACATGATCGTGGTGGGCATGTTGATGTCGAGCCTCGTAGTGGCTGGTTGCAAGGGGAGGTGACACTCGGTGCCGTCTTGTTTGTGATGAAGTAGAGATGTCTCCTACACCCTCTGGTCGTGACTTCTTCAGTAGTGCCTTGATCCCTTGTGGCTGCTATAGGGTTCCTAGGCGACGACATCCACTTCGTCAACTTCCATGGGTGTTGATAGCTCACTATTCTGCTTGGTGGTACTGGAAAGCCTCGTGCGCATGCTGGTCGTGCTTCATATATCGTGTTTCAGTCCCTGATGGCTGAACCGCTGCCGGGCTCCATGACGACGACATTAGATTCGTCGACTTCCATGTGTCCTCGCTTGCTGTTATTGAGCTCCTCTTTGTAGACTTCCCTTTCAATTTTGGGAGGCTGAAATTTCGCCAGGTGCCGGAGATGGATAGTCTGCATTTGAGAAACTGTGGCTGTATCTGTTAGCGTGTCTTGTTTGGCATTGAGTGCATGTAAAAGTCATCGCATTGTTGATGAGTGTTGGGTCATGGTGGAGGATGAGAAGCCGGCTGTTTGCTGTTCCATCCATACCTGATGATGAGCCACGTGGTGAGAGGAGACCACAGCACTCCGATTAGCTCTCAGTGCGTAAGGGAGAGGAGGGATTTGTAACCCATCGATTAGCTCTGCAATGACGCCTGGGAGGGGTGTGTGCATCCCTCTGATTAACTTTTCTGTGAACAGCATAAATGATGAAAGACAGGAAGTGAAAAATGTGTCCGATGTAAGACATGACAATACAGCGAGAAAGATTCCACTTGTAGAAAAGTTTGCATGAATAGCAACGATGTACTGAAAACTATGGCTTGAGATATTTTGGCAACACTTGTGAGGTTTAGGTTGATATTCGTGCATGTGCACAGTTAGGTTAGGCCACCTTTGTTGGTGCAGATGTGGCAAGAATATCATATGTAGACAATAGAAAATATTTGTTGGTGAACTGTACTTAGTGAAGGGGTCTCTGTCTCTTGTCTTCTTACTGGTGGTACACCTGTCCACTGTACAGTAGTTCATGGCGATCCCACATGGCATAGTTGCGCGACTCGGGAGCGCGAACATCTTCACGGGAAGTCAGTCCTCACTGCTCGCGATTGCCACAGAGGCCGATGGCAGTATGTAATTGGTTTTGTCACTGAGGTTGTGAGTGCTGGTTGCTTGAAGAAGCTGAGACAAGGTGGAGGTATCTGCAATGTGACACAATGGGTCTGGGGGTTTCTTGACTCAGCCTCCCTTTTGTCCAACTTTGCATGGCTCCTGTATCACAAGATAGTGACTGTTCTCCTTAAGTTTTGTTGGCTTTGCATGTAGAGTAGCAAGCTAGCTCGTGAGAGTATCGAGAATTTTTCCACGAATTGATCCCATGTCATCTGGTAATCTGTTCTTGTTTTCCACCCTGCACGAACATCTTCTGTCAGTTGAGCATCGACGAGGCTGGGCTATTATTTTTCTGGTACATTATATTGTGTTGATTGCTGTACACACTCTTTATCAAATGCCCAGGGGACCTTTGTACCATGCCCTGCAAAGTTCGGAAGAGTCCGGAACCTAGCTGGTGTCATTACCGGAAGTGTGGTGGGAACTACGACTGGGTTCATTTGATGCGAAGTACATGTTGACTTGAGAAGTGGCGTTATATGATTATGATTAACACTGCACTGCCTACATATTAAGTTCCCTGTGCATTCTGCTGTCTGCTGTCTGCTGATGCAGTCGGGAAATGCTTATTGCAGCATACACAGCAAATTATGTCTAACTCCTTGCTTTGCTGGTAGTTGGTCTGATGTTCTTGCATTTGTGGAGTTCCCTTGTGTTTGCCATGTCGACATGGGTAGAGCAAGGCTAGATGTAGGTAAGCAACGGCAAATAGTCGCCGATAGATCGTACTTCGTGAAATGATCTGCGTCTCTAACCTTACTGCAGGTGGCACAACTGTCCGCTGACCTGTGGTCCACTGTGGCTCGATATGGCACAGTTGCACCGAGATCTTCATGGGAAAGTCGGTCCACTCTGCTAGCGTGTTGCCACTACAATAGATGGCAGTACGATAGCCCGATCTTTTGAAGTTAACACGGTAGTGCTCAGCCACACTAGTTGCGGTGCCAAATTTATATAATATTGTTTCAATATTGTAATATGTGTGATATTATATGTGGTGTCATGTGCTGGACCGCCAGTCTGTGATATACAGTTATTAGAGTTGAGGGTTGACGTTTGCCCGTGGCTGGTGGTAATAGCAATGAGACTCGACAAATAAAACTTCTGGCTCGGCCAACTAGCTTCAAACAAATTCTACATGAATACTTAAACAGAATTATATACAACCCTAAATTTAAATACCAACTTGATGTGTGCTCAACAGCCAACGCGTGCATCGCGAACGTTCGTCAACACACACCAGCATCACTGGCAGTATTCACGACAACGGCCCGCGGCATTCGGAAGGCACCCTGCATGCGCCCGGTACTGACGGGACCGACTGAGTGCTCAAGTTAATGTGGCCACGTGGTTAGCAAGCGAACACAAAAGAAAGTGCCAATATTTAAAGTAAATCAACCAAGTAACACCACCGCAACACACCCCAACGCCAGCTAAACTAGGTACACTGGTCGTTACAACAAGCATTATGCCGTCACTGATCACGATGTGCACAAATGCCGGAACGAATGTTGCCTGAAGCAGACAGTATGGGAGTTGCTAGGGCAAAGTATATATGGAGAGGCAGTCTCCATATTTTTAGGGAAATATTGACCACCCACAACTACGGCAAACGAATTTATTAGGTAAAGTGCTTAAAAATTGTTCAACAATGCTGGACCGCTGAGAGCGGCCCAGACCGACAACCTGACGACTACAAGGAATTGCAACGCATCAGCAACTTTTTATACTTAAAATAAGAATAGTGATTAATGTTTTATATCCAAGTGTTCTACGTGTGTTAGAATAACAAACAGCGCCAGTTCGGACTTAAAGAGACAGCTTAACAAGCCAACCGGAGTGGAAGGCACAAGTAAATTAATTTCCCTATGTAAGTTTATTTATGCAATTTCAGCAAACCCAATTATGTTAACATCTCCAATGGCTCAGTTGTGTCTCATGTAAATTTTACTGTCTTTGTGTGTATACAGCTTCAACACAACATGCATAAAGCGGCCACACGAATAGTTTTGGCGGGCACTCTCAGCTACTAGCGGGAGTGGCCGTCATTGCTCGGTAGTCTTGTCTCGGGCGTGTAGTAGGTAGGCCACGTGTTCGGGGTTCCTTGACCATCACCGTATCTTGTCGTATCATGTAGCTGCAAAAGTGAATTTATTTAGTTTTTCAGGAACTTTATTAACGTAACATTAATTTAATCATCCAGGAGTAGAGCCACCTCCATCCCTGCAAGCTCTTGCGTCCAGGGGTTTATCTTTCCAACGTAACTACACCATCGCGTAACTAGTGTCCGAGTTTACCGAGTTAGCCACCTACCTGCTATAGACATGGGGACCGCTTAAGGCATGTACGTGCGATATACAGTGTGCCAATAATAACGCAATAAATCAGTGGTGAAACCTATTCACGCGGGTAAATTATTTGGCCACTGCCACTTCATGGTCCTTCGGGAGCTAGTCCTACCAACCAGCTGCTTTCCAGCCTCACAACAGCATACATCTCGACGTGGAGGATATAGAGGGGACTCGCCACATGGGTGGTAGACCCACGACCGTCACCAGCAGCAGCCGGCACCCTCCAGGGTGTAAGTAATACGCTCTCATCCCCTTTGGCCTAACCACCAACACGTCAAACTCACAGATGTAGAAAGAATGGCATGAAATTTAATATTACAGTTCTCTCAAGGAAGGATCGATGGATACCACGGGGGTAGCATAAGGTCAGAACGAGGGCGAGAGGAGTGAAGCCAAGAGAGGGGAGAGGTTGCGACCAAATTTAACAGCCGCCATACTGCTTTAACTTCAAAAGTACACATCAGACTGGTATTTTTGATGGTAAATTAATGTATTACCGGTATGCTCTTTAATTAATGTTTTAGGTTGAAAACTCTATATTTTAGCCCTGTTTACACACCTAATAACTAATATTTCCTCAATTTCTTAATTGGTCGGCCATATTCACACCAGCCACATCAAGCATTTGTTTGGTTACAATTCATTAGACTGGGGAAACTTTGGGCTTGATGTGATATGCACGAAACCATATGATTTTGAGAATTCTTGGAACTCACAAAAAGTAAACGGTACGCACAGTCTCTGGTATTTCATGCCTGGCAAATAAGTTTCGCAAACATGTAATCATTACTTCAAATGTCAAACGGTCCAGGCGTACCACAAGTGTCTTGGTGGCTCTGTTGTAGGATATTATCTATGAATTACAAAGGTAGCTGTTCAATAGTTGTGGCTCTATAAAATAACTCTGCATCGTTAGCATACAATGTCAGACATCCATTGAGCAGTAGTTCACCTAAATTATTAATATATTGACGTACGCCTAACAGCCAATGCTCCTATTGACCGTTCGTGCCACATGACCGGGAAACCCTAGCAGCTACAGCCAGCACCATCAGAACCCGAAGGAATATGGATCGCACCCCAGGATATTTCGACATCCGGTGGGATCAACTGAGAGGCTACATTTATGTACCCACGTGGCAAATCCAGCCATACAAAGGAAAATATTACTAATGCATGAATTACAGCAAACAAAAATCGTCCCCACATACAACAGCCTCCCAGGATTGAGGGATATGCCAAAACATATGTCGCCTTAATAAATAGTGCGCGAGTGATGTGAGCAAATTCATGCATATCAAGTTAATCAGCATAGATTTCCGCTAATGCTAATCACTGCAATACAATGCTACAAACAGAAATTAAAAAGTGAATTTATTTCCCTACACGACTCTGAACCACGGAGAATAGTCCAGAGTGATAACTTAAGCAACCTAAAGACGGTGCAAGGCATGCCAAGTGTTTTATTTAAATATCTTACGAGAGTTACTGTTATGAATACAAAGTGTCTAATGTGCAAATTCTTTGTAATTCATGCCTACTCGAATTAAGAGAGACAGATTTACAAGACAACCGGAGTGGAAGGCGGTAATAAATAATTTCCTTCTGCGTTTATATTTTCATGTTTACAGCAACAGCAAGTATGTAAATGTTTTCAAGAGTAGACGTGTGTCTTATGTAGTTTCTACTAGTGTTTTTATGTATTGCTTTTCATATCTCATGCTTAAAGCAGTCGCGAGGATATTTTGGCTGGCACCCTCACTAGCTAGCGAGGGTGCCACCATCAGGAGTTAGTCTTGTTCCAAGTGTAAGGGGGTGAGCCATGCTCGATGCGACTCCTGGACCTTCATTTTCGCGTTCACAGAACCAGTAACGTAACTTTTCATTCATCCAGGAGCAGCTCCACCCGATCCCTGCAAGCTCATAGCACCCAAAGAAAATCAATCGTGGTCAATTTTCGTAGTCTTGTAAAAGAAGATCGCACAGCACAGCTTGCCATCCACAGGCTTTGTGTGTGCAGTCCACTTAATCGTACGCGAGTACAAACATTTATATAAGTCGATTTCACAATAAATCGCAGTGAACTTGGATTATGCGAATGAGTTATTAGGTATGACCACTTCATGGTCCTTCGAGAGCTAGATCCCTCAACCAACCCTCAACAGGTTCAATATCTCACCAACTTTGATGTGGAGGATCCAGAGAGGACGTCGCCAAACTGGCAGCAGATCTGCACCCTCCACCAGGAGCAGTTTTTTGTGTTTTTCCGCCAAAACACGCATGCTACCTTGGTACGACACCTCACCTCTCTGCCCTCACCCAGAACATACCAATATACTAAAAATATTAGTGGACCCAGGACTGAGCCCTGGGGTACTACATGGTTCACTTCCTGCTCTTTACTATCCACTCCAGTATCTGAAACATATTATTTTCTATTATTTAGATAGCTTGAGAACCAACATCTCTTCGAGCATTGTCGTGTTTAACCAATAGACAGTGTCTGTGCTCTGCATATTTTGTATATGTACATTCACACATCACCTACGATATAATTTTTTGGAGACAAAATAAGTTAAATTTGCAATCAATATTTGTAAAAAAAAATTATAAGAATCATACTTCAAATGCAGCTCTTTGATAGCTGCCGTCAAGTTTTCAAATCTGCTAACATATTAACTGTGCCATCTATTTTTTTTATATAAAACACTACTGTTTATTTTCCAGAATAAGTACAAATTCAGCACGAATAAGGACATTCATAAACACTTAACACACAACCACCATAATTTTCATATCAATAGGATCAATAAGAATAAAACCATAAAATCCTTAAACTATACGGGAACACATTTATTTAATAAGGTACCTCAAACCCTGCAAAATTTAAATCAATACTCATTAAGTCGAAATTATTTCATTTATTTAATAAGGTACCTCAAACCCTGCAAAATTTAAATCAATACTCATTAAGTCGAAATTATTTGAATTTATTCTTGAGAAATCATTCTAGGACATCGATGATTTCTGTAACTTACATAATTAACACCCACCTGCAAAACAATATCCAAATACATATTTTTTTCCCCCGGTGTATATCTGTATGTAAATTTGCCTGTGTATATTTGTATGAAAATTTGCCTGTGTTTATCTGTACTGTACTATTTTACGAAATGCACATGCATGTCAAGACCTTTCCTCTTGTATTATCACAGCTGTTATAACGTGCTATTGTTTCGTGTACTAGTCGACTCTAGAATAATAGTTTCTAATTATATTTGTATATAAACATTTCCATAAATTAACCATTGTTCTTCTAATGCTAAGATAAGTACTCTTATTAATCCAATTTCCAATTTGGTCCATCACTTATTTGTTGTATCACCTGTTTGTTTTATCTGTAACATACTCCTATACATATGTATATAGTGTATACATTTGTGATTGTATTGAACGTGACAAGTTAAATAGCATGTAATTGCTCAACTGAATGCTAATCAATCAAATTAAATAAACTCCTGCGTTATCTAATTTCTGAAATAGGAATCTGTGTCCAACAGTATCGAAAGCTTTTTTGAAGCTTATAAAAATTTCATGAGCATGTTTTCAAATATTATAATGTGTACAGTGGAACCTCGTTAATACAAAGTTCTCATTAATACAAAGAGATTTTTTCCTCCTTGGAATAGGACAAGAAATAAAATAATTACTTCAATGTTCAATTAAATTTTGTTTAAGCATTAAACCATGCAATACCAAGTTCTCAAGTAAAAGGAAGTCATTGTGGTGAAAAGACTTGATTTGCGGGGATAAACAGTGTGATCAAAATTTTAGAAACTTTATAAGGTGTTAGTTAACACGGTGCGGGATAGGCCATGGTCGGTTCAGGGGAACCAAAGGATGTGCCCGACGTGAGGTTACCTGAGATTGACGTCTGGTGTGGGTCGACGGCCTGTTGGCATTGTAACCTGGCCCTCCTGCCGCTTGTCGGTGTTGGAAGTCCTCGTGGTGGTTTGCCTGCTAGCCTACCTAGCACACGTTGCTCCCGACGACTCTGTTTGCTGTGGCTCCTTAGGGTGCGGACGGGAAGAAAGTCATTGTTGCCTTTGAGGAAAACACTGACGTGAATTGAAACCAGCATGGTGGCTTATTAGCTTGAAACACCCTCGAGTAGTGCCACCATTGACCATACGTAAAATTTTCACTCGGAGCGAATCAGTAAAACTGTGAACTGTGGCGTCGGCCAACAATGAACTTAAGTGAAAATTTATGAGGGAGGCTCAAATAGCACTGCCCTGACGCGCGTCGATCTCTGAGGCCATGAAGAGAAACGAAAAGGTTCCGGTAGACTAAATTAACTATTGAAAACTAAATGATTACGTCACTAAAGATGAGGGACCTCAGGGAGACGTGACCGCACTCCGCGCGCACAACCTACTCTCACGCTGACGGGGCGAAGACTAACTCAATATGGCATCAGGCGGGGATCCGGAAGCCCGCGTTCCCGCCAGACTTGGTGGATTTGCTCTTACATTCTAATTTAAGCATAAATGCAAAACCAAAAGTTATGAAAAAGTAAAGACATAATTTTAAATACGTTTCTGCCCGTTTCATATAAATATAACTGCCAGTCTTTTGTAGAGCAATTTCTTAAAGAATTGTTAGGATAAAATACGTATTAAATTCAAAAATTAAACACATAATGAGATTCTCCTTGAATTAAGATAATACATGCATCAAACTTGCTCTTAAGGAGCATATAAATATTAAGAACACAAAAGTAAATTAAAACACTCTTAGCAGGCTTTCCTAAGTGTCCTTGCCGCCATGATGACTTTAGCAACTGAAATAATATTCAAAATGTTCAAAGCGTTTTTCAAAAAGAGTACTGTAAGCAATCATGCAAATCTACAGTGTATTCTGGTATGCTTTCTGATTAACTAACGTCACTATTTACACAATGCCTGTTGCAGCTTGGCACCTGACGTGCGTCGTGTCGCATGTTCACATGGTCTGGGACAGTTTTAGAGTTTGTTGAAAATACTAGGAAATACACTGCGGGCCCTGCAAACGAATTTGACTAGCCCAAAACTGCTAGTTGTAGACCGTAATGTACCTTTATATGGGTGGGCAGGGCCGGTGCAAGGAGTTTTTTTCGGCACATGCGAGATCTGGATTTGGCGCCAATATATATTTGTGACTTCATATATTTGGTGCAAATGCAAATATATATATACTTATACACACTAGCCTACTGTAGTAATAAAAACAAAGGAAATAAAGACTAAAAATGTATGATACAACTATCTTAATTTATTTACAGTTTCTTGAACAGTCAATAACAAAACAATTAATAAGGTCATCATCATCAACATACTCATAACTTCCTTACTACACTCGTTCATCAGCAGTGTTCTACTTCAGAAAACCTTCCTTTCTTGATTTAGCTTTTGCAAAATCCTTTAAAATCGTATCTGTATCTATTATGTTCAATATTTAAATTTTCAATGGCCAATGTGGCAAGACCACTAAGACGTTCCTGTGAAATGCTAGATCGAAGGTAGTTTTTTATACTTTTTAGTTTTGAGAAGCTCCTTTCTCCACTGGCCACTGATATTGGTAATGTTCATAGAGATAATATATAGTAGAGGGAGCATGACGTCACAAATGTGTGTCCAACATGGTCTCGAGAGTTTGGTGTCGTTTATTTATGTTTTCTTGGCGTTAAAATGCAGTCGTGTTGTTTGAAACACATGGCGTACCTTCCAGAATATATATTTAGTCATGTGGTGTCACCAAGATCTCGCTTCAAAACCTTATAGTAAGTACGTAGCTAATATTTACTTTTTACTAAAAACAGCTGAGTTAAGGAAAACAGTAACATGGCAAACATTGTTTACATTTGTCGTTCTGAAATTTCTACGCAATTGTACTAATGCGATAATATGGTTGTATGCTCTCCTTAGTTCGTATGTTCATATGGTACCAAAATAACCCAACATGGTTGTGATTACTAAGTAATTATTGTCTTTTCTCTCAATGTAATTTCAAATCTCCCGCGCATATTTCACTAAAGTCACGTGACACATGTTGAACACACAATTTTGTATGCAGCTGTATAGAGGATACTCCCTCTACCCTATAGTTACTCTAAGGTAATGTTAGTAGATTCCTCAACGCGATGAAAACATTTGGAAATATGTCTATTAATCTGTTTGTTGTGAGATAGCTCAGTGTTGTGTGAGGGGAGCTCTCTTCTTGTGACAACATTGGAATTAATATTGATATTTCCTTAAAAATATCTTCTGCGTTAATGTCTCTTTCTTCACCTGCTGTCAGTACTTCGCTCAAACGTTGACAATTTCCTTTGATAGTTTTTTCTTCATCATTTTCTAATTTTCTCAAGTCATAAAGAAATTGGAAATGTTGGCTATGGTTGTGCATAAGATCAAATCTCTCGGACAATGAACTAAAGGCTGTATCGAGAATCACAAAAAATAAATTTATTTTGAAAGCATCATTTCCTGTCTCTGTCTCAATTGGTTCGTCGACACCTTCATACAAAAATTGATGTTTAACCTTTCTTGCCCTTACTACCGTTTCATTAGGAAACTCAGAGCTGATTCCGAGTTTATCATCCAACTCCTTTACGTCTGTAACAACATTATTAAATCCATTTTCTGTTCTCATTTTGATCAAAAACGACTTTACGCTTTCAATTAGGGTCATGGCACTCTGCAGGTTGACTTCTTTTGCCTGAAGGGTTTTGCTTACCAAATTTATTTTGAACAAAACCTCATACCATGTGTTCAAGCAACAAAGGAACCGAAAATCTGTTATTTTTTTGGCAATACCAGTGGCAGTATTTTTCCAAAAACATCAATCTTGGCATCAGCAGAGGCTGCGTAAACAGCGTCGTATATTGCATCAATATGGTAGCGCAGAGGTTCAAGAGCGTTAATCCTACTTTCCCATCGGGTTTCACTTAAAGGTTTTACTGTTAAATTTGTTACGTGATGTTTCAATATGTCCCATCTATGGATGGATGCCGAAAAATAGTTATAAATCTCTTGAACGTTACTGAAAAAGTTCACGGCTACAGTACAAGAAAGAGCAGCGTCGTTTACTACTAGGTTTAGTGAGTGACTTCCACAAGGGACAAAGAAGGCTCTAGGTTGAGGTCTAGGATCCTTTTTTGAACCCCAACACATTTTCCCTTCATGTTAGACCCGTTATCATACCCCTGGCCTCGCATGTTGTTTAAAGCTATTCCTCTTTTTGACAACTCATCCAACAAAAGAGCTGTTAGTCCTTCTCCAGATGTATCAAATGCTTGCAGAAACCCAAGGAAGTATTCTTTGATTATTGCGTTTTCTCCTGGTATAGCGTGAACAAATCTGACTACTAGA
>PNEQ01130191.1:0-11967 GCA_003012365.1 Medauroidea extradentata | reverse complement strand
AGTTTACGTTCAATACCACTATAAGCAGCATAATTAATTATTCATCCAATAAATTTCTCCACTTTCAAAGTGATCTTTGTTTAGTAATTATTATCATAAGAGTTTTCCTTGACAAGAGTAAAGGTGTTCTATGTTCTGGTATATGTCACAACACTGGTTATACACCCAATACTTTCACACCATTAAATAATTATTTTTTTTACACGACATTCTAAAAGAAATTCTAAAGCAGGTGCTAGTGGTCACGTGACAGCACAAATTGCCTGCAAACCTGCGACAAGCAAATGGCTTGACCACGGTCATAGAAGAACAGGTCTGGACACTCGCCTGGATATTTGACCCCCTTGTTGTTTGGCTGTAGTTCACCAAGTTACCGAGAATATTTTGTTTTATTGGCGCTGATGTTACGGCGGTCGAACTAAACTCCGCCCACTTCCTTTCCGCTAAGATAAACAATTTATCAAAACGTATTTTTTTATCAATTTATGAAATACTTTCTTCGCTCACAATTTTAAGAAAAGGCTCCAGCAATCTTTATTTACTTTATAAATTTAACAATGGAAAAAAGTGGACGGAGTTTGGGTCCGACCGCCCGGAAAACAGTGCCAAAAAGTACGACATTCTCGGTTACTTGACAAACTACAGCCAAACAACAAGGGGGTCAAGTAAAATACATTGTTAGATAGGAGAGTGTCCTAACCTGTTCTTCTACGGCCGTGGGCTCGACGCAAGTTTATCTGTGCCCCTTCGCGCATGCGTATTGGACAATTTTTGGGTGTGTGAAAGAGAATTAACATTAAAGTTGGATATCTTTAACTGTATCCAGTGTTTTATGAACTTTAATTATTTACGTTAAGGTTAATTCTACTACAGGTTAGAAAGAAAATGCATTTTCTTATGGGAGAGCTTGGCACAGAGAAAATTTCTGCCACTAGTTTTGCTTCGATCGCTAAGAGACCAGTTAAATACGAAACCATAGTAAAATTAAATTAAATTTAACTTGGAAATTATATTTTCCATTTAATTTAATTTTAAAGTGAAAAGATATCAATTTCGCATTTTAAATTATCAACTTAATTTATCTTAAAACTCAGGAAAGCTATGTGATTGGATAGTTTGGTGCATTAGTGATACCAGCGCACAAGTGGCAGAAATTTTCCATGTGCCAAACTTATAACATTGATCTCTCTAACCTGTAGTAGAATTAACCTTATTTACGTTTTCGTGTACACATATTAGCTTTTAAGTTACGAAGTACAGTAGAAGTACAAAACTGAAATGTTTTTTACGAAAGAAGCAATTAAAAATGAGCAACTATTTATTATCCTTTCCTCGGAATAAACTTTTTGAGGACATTTTTCCGTGGCACACGACGAGGAAATTGAGTTCGTTAGTTGAGGTTATTTGTACCTTTAAAAACTTTGCTTAGACGTTTTATGCAAATTGATAATGTAAATAAATTGCGAATATGTTTTGCAAGTACCTGTTTGGTTAATTGCTTAGAACAATGACATTACCTCTCTATTTTCCTTGCTTGGATGGGGTGTTTTAACATCACATCTTGACGTGTGCGCAACCGCTCACACAATTCCAGCGACCGTTCGCGGCCTTCTTATAGCGATACCAGCCAGGATGGCCAGCATCGTCGGTGGCTAGCTGAGCGTAAGGAACGCACCCTAGAGTTACCCCAAGCCAGCCAAGTCAACGGAGCAGGTTACATTAATGCGACATCCGCCCACGTGGTAGCTAACTGACCAAAACAGCTAATTACGCACGTAACAAGGAAACCGCCACCACCGCAACGTGAAGCAGCAAGTAATTTGCAAGGGACATTGGTAGTTTCGTCAGGCATGACACCATCGCGGATCCCGAGGTGTGTACTCGCCGAAGCACGTGCAACCCTAACTTCCAGTGCGGGCGGAAGGCAAAGAAAACCCATATATCATAAAACACAGCAAAATTTTAGAGAGTTAATGCAGCATTCAAACGTGTGTTTACTATGTTCCCAAAAATGTACGAGTAATAACGTTCAACAGCTCTAAATCACGGAGCGCGACCCAGGGTGACAACCTGGCAGAACTAAAGACCGCCATATGTGTCAACACACATTTTTGTTCAAAGTAGCAGTATAGTTATTTTTATAGGGTATTATGTGTGCATGCAATGTTTTAATGTGCAAACAGTGTCAGCTCGGTCTTTGAGAGACAGATTAACAAGATAATCGGAGCGGAAGGCACAAGTAAATAATTTCCCTCAGTGTATTTTCGAAGCATGTTTTCAGCCATTGTTTTTATACTAAAGAGTCCACAGTGTTGTATGTACTTTTCATAATTTTACAGGGTGATATGTAATTTGCTTAGTAGCACAAGTTGCCTAAAGCGGCCACGCGCATAGTTTTGGCGGACACTCTCCACGGCTTCGCGGGAGTGGTCGCCATTGCTCGTCAGTCTTGCTACGGGCGTGAGGGGGTGTGCCACGCGACGCGGCGGCTCCTGGACCTGCAACCGTTTCACCACTCGCGTAACTTCTATAGTCAATTGTTTTTATTTTTACCGGAACTTAGTCTAACGTAACGTAATTTCATCCAGGAGTAGCGCCACCCCCATCCCTGCGAGCTCATTCGCCCAGGGGTTTAAATGCAAAACGTAATTATTTGCATAGTCGTGCAGTGTTCAGTGCGCGCTTTTCTGTGTTAGCCACCCACCGGCTATAGAAGTGGGGACCGCTTAAGGCACGTAGTGCAAATTTTCGAGTCAGTAACCCACCAATAAATCGGTGTTAAGTGTAACCCGGCGTGAGTTATTTGGCCATGGCCAATTCAGGTTTTTAGGGAGCTAGACCCCTCAACCAGCCGCCTTTTCAGCTTTTCAACCACCATCATCTCGACGTGGAGGATCCAGGGGGAGCACGCCACACGGGCGGCAGATCCACGGCCACCACCATCAGCAGCCGGCACTGCGAGAGGCGTAGTTGTCTCTCTCTCTCACCCTCCCCTCTGCCCTCACCACAAACACGTCAATCTTTCTCACCGACTTGTTTCCACATTAGACGTGATTTATATTTAAAAGTGATTCTGCTAGGACTCTTTATATTTCATGAAACAGGAGGGTTCTCATTTTAGTTTTAACTCTTTTGTGAGACTTGCTGTCTACACATCACACCCTATCGGTGAACATTGAACTTCTAATCATCTAGACATTATTAAATTTATTGCAGTATAATTGTACGAAAGCCACTCGTATTTACTACAAATTGGCAACGAATTATTTAGAAATAATCAATGTATCACGATTTGATAATTTACGAATCACTGAAAGACGAATGCCACAAGTATAGCCAATTAGTTAGTAGGCTACACTCACAAATACTGTCATTGTACTGCGGGAGCCTAAACGCCAACACACGATAAGGCTGTGCACCTGGCGCCTGCTCCCTGGCACGCAATGGCGCCGACGTACACTACGTCGATGCCAACTCGCACATGGTGGGAACACCATGACAGGAAGCCAGAGTGGAGAGCACGCACACACTACGATGCCCAGAACTGTCTGGAGATGGAAAATGAGATCGCGATGTGCGTGACGTGTGCTACCGTAAAACACAGACAGTACGCCCAGGCAGTAGAATTACGAACATTCGGAGACGGTGTTTTCGCGTGAAGCCCGTGCGCTGATCGGCAGAATGCGCCGCGTGACCGAGCCTCGCCAGGCATGTCAACCGAGACCGGCGCCAGAGAGCTGATCAACCGCGGCGAGGTCATCCACGCGACCGCGCCGAGAGACATCGTTCACACCGGCCGATGCCGTCAGCACACGTACCGCGAGCGGTGGCGCACAAGAGCGCCCGAATAACGAAGCCGCAGGAAGTGACAGACAGTGGTGCATAGTGTCCGGACTACGGGAGGATATGCCGCCAAAACACGTGTCGCTGCCAGAGTACTCAGGCAGTAACGTCGAGGACCTGGTGCAGTTTGTAGACAAGTGCGCGACAAGACTGCGCCGGTACCATGTACTGGAGGAGGAATGGGCAGAGAGAATAGCGGCACAACTCCGCGGGCAAACGCGCGAGTGGTAGAACTTGTGGAAGAGTATTGACGCGACATGGAAAGAGTTCACACCAAGCCTAGGGGAGCGCTTCTCAGAAGCTGAGGCCAGGGCCGTCTGCCTAGCCCAGTTTTATGGCGAGAAACAACGAGATGGAGAGCCGATCGAGCACTTCATAGCCAAGCAGCTGCGCCTTTACCGCCGAGTGAATCTATATGCGCCCCTTACTGAAGCATTACCAGACATCACACGACGAACAAATGAGATAATTCTACCATTTCTCAGCCCAGATACAGGCGAATCAGTAGAGAGGTATGTGCGCCCAGCCAACACGGGGGAGAGGGGCCTCAGACACCTGTTCAGCCCGAGACAAGGAGAGCAGTACAGAAGCCGACTTGGGGACGGACCGACGACGGAGTTAGCATGTATAGAGGGCCGACAAGGCGAGACCATCGGAAACGTACAAAGGCGAGCCCTGACAGAAGGCCCTGCACAACCTGTGGACTGGCGGAGAAGAGGGGAGAGACCACCGCCGCAATGCCATACCTGCCCAATACCAACCTGGCATTGGCACAAGGACTGCCCGGTACGCAACCCGAAGCATCAACTGGCGGGAAATGAGTAAGTGGGGGAGCCCGACCGGATGTTGTACTCCCAGCAGTCACAAATACGCCGTCGGATACGACCATCTGTCACCAACCCAACCTCGACGGGGCAGGAATCAGGGATCAGCTGATGAGGATCGCCGTGGAAGTGAACGGCCAGAGCATGGTGGCACTCGTGGACACCGCGGCTAGCCACACCTTCATCCAGCCAGGCCTGGCGCATGCCGGGCGCACCCAGCACAAACCAGCCATCCTGCAGCTGGCCACCAACAACGGCACAGGGCGCACCCTGGGCACAACAGACGTCACTATCCGCATGCGGGACCAGGTCTCGACCACGACGGCGGTGGTGGTGTGCAGCTTGCGGGAGGAAGTGGTGCTGGGCCAACCTTGGCTGAGCGCACAGGAGGCCGTCATCGAGGTCGCCCTCCGACAGATGCATCTAGGTGTGGGTGAGCGGAGGACCATCTATGCGGTGAGTGAGATGCCTTTGTTTCCAGAGTCTTGTGTTACACTTACCGACCTAGATCATGAAGTGCCAGAAATGTACCGCGACACAGTAGAACAAGTGCTAGGAAAACGGCAGGACGTCTTTGCCTTCTCGGACCTGCTTCACACCACCACAGCAGCCGAGCATGCTATCCCCACTGGAAGTGATGAACCAATGTACATGGGACCTCGGGCGTATAGGTTCGAGGAAAACCGCCTCGTTTCAGAACAGGTGGAGGATATGCTGAAGGAGGGGGTTATTGAGCCGTCAGTCAGTAGATACAACTCGCAGATAGTACTGGTGTCAAAAAAGGACGCGGCACGAGATTCTGTGTGGACTTCAGACCGGTGAATGCAGTGACAGATAGTGCGCCACCGCCGCAGATCAGAGTAGACGAAGCACTCGCTAGCCTAAGGGACGCGAAAGTATTCTCCATATTAGATTTAAAGGCAGGCTACAGGAAGGTCCCCATTAGAGAACAGGACAGAGAAAAAACTGTGTTTACTACCCCTGACGGAAGGCGCTTCCATTCCAGCGTCTTGCCTTTTGGCCTGTAATGTGCGCCCTAGACCTTTCAGTATATGATGTCCCGGGTCTTGGAGGGATACATAGGCGAATTTGTAACGGAGTACCTGGACCATATAATTGTGTGGTCACGGAACTGGGAACAACATGTACGCCACTTGAGTCTAGTGCTGGAGCGCTTAGCAACCCACCATCTCGTAGTGTCGCCGACCAAGTGTCACATAGGGAACCAAAACGTAGACTTTCTGGGCCATGTAGTATGCACGGCAGGGAACTATGCACACCCGACCCACCTCACGAAGATAGCGGAAGCCGAACCACCCCGAACACGCAAGCAGCTACAGCATTTCATAGGACTGGCAAACTGGCTCCGGAACTGTATCCCGGGATTAGCAAAGATCACGACGCCACTGATGGACTTGTTGTCACCGCAGGTACGATACCACTGGACGGAGAGCATACGACGCGCGTTCGGCGAGCTCAAAACCACTTTTCATAACTGCCATTACCTAACCCGCGTAGACAGTCAGAAGAGGCTGTACGTCCAAACGAACGCCAGTATGGAAGGAGCAGGCATGGTCATATACCAGCTCGCGGAGGACAGTACGAGACTAATTGTATGTTATGGCTGCGCGAAGTTCGGAGATGTGGAGCACCGGTACCACAGCAATGAGAGAGAGTGCCTTGCCATAGTGTGGGCCTTGCGCCGGTTCCGACACTACCTAGAAGGGAGACCATTCACTATGTGCACGGACAACAAGTGCCTCACATGGCTAGACACAATGCAGGGGCGCAGGAGCAAACTAATCCTGTGGACGCTACGGTTGCAATCTGTCGACTTCACAGTGGAGCCTGTGTGGGGAGAGGAAAACGAGTGGCCAGACCTCCTGTCAAGAGAACTGGACCAGAGGGAAACACTCCAAGACGAGGAGGAAACCGAGACCATGACACCACCTAGGAAACGAAACCGGACCCCGAGTGCCCAGAACCGTGCAGGGGTAATCAGGACCCCCTAAAACCGTTTCCGTGCATAAATGTAACGACCGTAAAACCCAACAAGGCAGGCCCGAACACCTGGGCGGAGGTAATGGTACACATCCTTGCTAGCCAACAGACATTGCGGATCGCTCGAAACCTACGCACGCAAGGGAGCGCAGGGTAAAGAGAAAACATCCGAATCGCCAATGCCCAATTCCAAGCTCGTAGTCCTGGCGCAGCGACATGGAAGACGTACATCCCACCAGAAGCGAGAGAGGGAGTATTTCGGTATGCGCACAACCACCCATCCACATGAGCCGGTGGAGGAAATGCCACGACGCCGACTGACGCGACGGACCCCCTCCGACAACCCAGGACAGGACAGTGCCGACTCAGGAAGCGACGACAACCCAGTACAACAGGGGGGAACCACGGTGGTGGCCACGACGGCCGTTGAACCCCCCCCCCCCTTTGTCACCACCCGCCCTCCCGGCTGGCGCGAGACCCAACACACCGTCGCGCATACCCCGACGATGCCGACTATGATGCCCGTGCTATGGCAGCCCAGGGCACGATGCCATCGACGCCGAAGACGCAGGCAACACTGCGCAGCAGGGGGAAAACACGGCAGCGGCCCAGATGGCCGTTGAACCCCCCTCGACCTTCGCTAGCCCTCCCGGCCGGCGCGAGGCCCGACACCCCACTGTACCCACTCCGGCGCCAACCCTCCAACGCGACGACGTACCACCTCCGACACAACCATCCACAACATGAGGCAGGCTGTTGCCTGCCGGCGCCTGTGGCGGGCCGGGAAGAGGGACACAGGTGCAGGGGTCGTTGAGTGTCAGGTTCGGGCTGTTAAAGGCGTGGCATCTGTCATAGTACTGCGGTAGCCCAAACACAAACACCCAAAAAGGCCTTGCATCTGGGGCCCGCTCCCTAGCACACGCAATGGCGCCGACGTACAATAGCCGGCCACGAGGGTAGTTCAGTTGTCGTGCGAGTCAAAGTAACTAAGCGAGTGGAACCCACCCCGCAGTGCGTCAGAGTAGTGTCCAGCGGCAACTCCCCTCCTCTCACCCACACCGCTACGTCTATGAGCGGTCATGCGGCAATGACGTCACGAGCGACGGGCCAAACTAGCCAGTTGAGCATTTAAATATTATATAAGAATAGACATAAACAAAATTCTGCATGCATAGTAAACATAATAATTGTTCTCAGTGATTTGTACTGTATGTCTTGCTAAATTTAAGAGGGTGGTTGCTGAGCATTAGTTGCTAAGTAGAGGGGGTTTTTTCCGGCAGCCATGACAGTGAACCTCCAGACATTGTCCAGTGCGGACGTGTGTGTGGCGAGCTCCTTCCCGCGGGGCTGAACTACAACTTTGCATCAACTGACATCGATAGTGCTGTAAGTCTTTTATTTAATTTTACCGGAACATCTTTTATTTAATTGTTTCACACCCCTGCGGGGAGTACATATTATCATCCTGAATTGTGCAAGTGTTAGTCGGCGATTCCCGCCTCGTGGGCGAGACGCTCTTACGTAAGATTTAAGGGACGGGCCTTTTCCCGCAATCAACGTAAAAATAGAATAGTGCTAGTAACTGTGAATGCTGCCGCCTAGTGCAACCACGAGAGCCACGTGCACGCAAAGAGACTTGCGCCTTTTCCTCACGCACTCACACCGGAGTGTATCACTCCACCCTTGTAGCTCCCTGCTAGAATACTGTAGTCTGCTCAGCAACCGCGTGTGTAATAACTTGTGCCAGCGTAATAAATAAGTTACGCCAACCTGACGCCCCGAGAGTCGGCTACATCATTTTCAGTAATATCCTATGTTCCTACTCCGCTAACATATCAGAGTCAATAGAGTAAAGACATTTTCAGCTATCAGCAACACCATTCGTTTTCCCCTTTATTTCATCGCCGCCTTGTCTAGGGACCGCCACGAACGTCACACGCCCCGACTCATGGTCTACCTACCTGGGCCGGTTAATGTCCAGGTGGCGCCCATAAACCACCCACGATACATAATCATTAAGAATTACGCACTCCTAGACAGGCACACAATGACAATATCATGCCACACAAGTTAAAATAACTTACGTGAATTTCAAAACTAGGTCACTCAACTTAATACCAGTTCAAATATAAAATGTACACATAAACTTTGCTCAAATCGCGTCACATGTCTATTACATTAGGCTCTTTAATGTTAGCAACATAAAGTATGTAAAAGCTGGTTACAGACGAAAACCACTCTGATGAGTTTCAATTGCGTTACAAAAATGCTACTCTCCATAAATAGAGTACTTAATTATTCACGAACAATCTCATTCAATAAAAATGAACACACGCATTCACTACACTGAAATAACCAAGACATTATAAAAATTAATGTTTCAAACTTCAAAACGCAACTACAACATATATGTTTATAATTAAAACTTTGTGACAATTTTCCTTCATTCCTTGATATGAAACTACACTTCTTACATCCTTGTATAAGCACGAGAAAACTACACAATTTTAGTTTACGAACAATACAACCAAAACATTACTTTTAGCGCGAGAAATTGTTCACTGCTACGTGGAAGCTATATATGCATGTAATCACACTGGTGTACAGACAGTTTTTGCCATCCATGTGGCAGTGAGAATGATGTTACAAATTTTCTGATTGGCTTGTTGTGTAAGTTGGAGAGGGGTGGTAATTGCGCCGAGCTGAAATAGGCTCCGCCCCTTGCGTCTTGCGTTTTCGAGTATATTTAATTCCAACTACGACTAGAGGTGCAGGTGCAGAGCAGATTTACTTCCGTTGCGCTGCGTCGTTGCAAAACGCAAGTGATGATATTTAATCGGTCCCCCAGGTCAAAAAGAGTTGCAACTCTCGGAGGAGCGAGGAAAACTCCTACTGCGTTGATTTGATGGCCGAACTAGCAGAAGTACTTGGAAATTTTAATTAAACAAGAGTCATGAGATGATGAAGTTCCTACAGCTGCTCCAAATAATGAACTATAAATGCGATAAAGTGACTTCTAGTGAAGTGATGAGAAAAAGCTAAAAAAATACACTGTACAAAAACATAACTAGTTTGAGGAATAACAATAATAAGTTAATGATTTTTACTGACTTGAATTAGTAACCACAAAGAAGTCAAAATTTTTAAAAGGATCTCATCATTTATGGGAATAAAATATTTGTGGAATATGCATATTCCACAAATATTATCCAAAATTAGTGAACTGTTTTTAGAGGTTAACAACACATGCAGACATTACCCTAACATACAACTTTTGTTGGTCGGAATAAAAAAAACCTTATTCAGCTGCTGCAACTTTACTATCGTCATCAAAGTTTGCCTGGAAAAATGCTTATTTTCTCCATTTTCAAACATGCAGGCGAAAGTAAACTGTGCAGTCAACAGCCCCTACCAGCACAGCAAGTCTCCAGGATGTCCTAGGGACATCCTTCGAGGATATCCGGGTACATGCGATCCTCGGGATGTCCTAGGGATGGGTATTTCCGATGCCCAAGAGCTCCGAAAAACCATGTCCCTAGGACGTCCCAAGTACCTCCTCGAAAAGTACATCCCATCCCAGGAAGCTCCTTGGAAGACGAATTTGGGTCATCCTAAATTCCTCATCTGGAGAGCTTCCAGGGATGTCCTTACAGGGAGCTCCCACGGAGCTCCTCTGAGGAGCTCCCTGGGATGTCCGAACAGGTGCTCCCTGGAATATCCGTGCAGGAGCTACCACGGACGTAGTGGATTTCTAGCCAAGTTCCTAATGTGACCACTTGATAGTTCACAAAATTATTTTAATATACATGAGGTTTATTGCAATTAAGTTAGTATATAACTCATAACATTTACATATGCCTTGAGAAATTGGTGAATTTATTAATTTCCACACACATATTTTAATACTGCTGGTAGACTTTTGGAAGTTGAAGCATTTAAAAAAATGTTATTACAGGCGAATTGTTTATTCAAAAGATTTTAAGAGGCTACATTAACAATTATGTGTATTTGACTGTGTGTTAAATACTAAGTTTACATATCACCAAAACGAATACATTTGTTTTATTTTGTGTTGAATACTAAACTTTGCTTTTGCTGCTGGAAGGAGCTGCTAGGGATGTCCCAGGGATGCATTTAATACAGGTCCCAGGGAGCTCCTAGGGATGTTCCAGGGACGTGTTTAATACAGGTCCTAGGGAGCTCTTAGGGATGTCCCAGGGATGTGTTTAATACAGGTCCCAGGGAGCTCCTAGGGATGTCCCAAAGATGTGTTTAATACAGGTCACAGGGTGCTCTTGGGGGTGCATTTAATTCAGAACCCAGAGAGCTCCTGATTTTGTCTTGACGATGTGTTTATTATAGATCCCAGGGAGCTCCTAGGGATGTCCCAAGGATGTGTATGCCAGACATACTAGGGATGTCCATAGGTAGTACTTTTCCATGAACTTTTCCTACATAAAAAGTACTTGAAATGAACTTCCCTAGGACGTCCTAGGGACGACAGTTCCCACATCCTGCGGACTTTCTACGGATGTATGTGTGCTGGTAGAGAGCAGTATGCTCGCCATAACATATAGCAGACGATTCACTCCTATTTACCCTCACAACTCTTCCTCGAGAGGAGGAGCTAAAAGGGAATGCTCTTTTTGACCTAGGAGCATCTCGACCTGACAAGAAAAACACCATGCGCCATCTTTTTTCTGGTGAGTAAAGTGCCTAGAGTGCCCCGGGTGCTGCGCGAGCACTAGTCGCCAGGTCAATGCCGATTAAAACAAACCTTAGGTTTAACCTTGGTAGGAATATTACCAGGTAGAACCATCAGGGCCGGCTCAAGGGCGGTTCGAGCGGTGCGGCCGAACCGGGCGCCATGATTAGGGGGCGCCAAAATTTTGAAAAAGAAAAAAATATATTATAATATAAAAGTTTTCGCTGTTGTGTAGTATGTTGTACTTTATGGAAGGACAAAAATATTTTGTAAACATAAAAGCATAAAATGTAAATACGAAATTACTAAACTGAAAGAATTATTAAAAAGTATTGAAAGTAGCAATAGTTCATATGTAGCCATGCTAACTAAAAGAAGCCTATATGTGCAGCACTGTTGTGTTCTGAGCTTTTCGCGTCGTGTCTCTGCGGAAATAAAAAGAACTACATCGTGCACATAACAACACAGCCTGCGCCGCGTCTGCAGGCGAAGGCGAGTGCGAGTCGATAAGTAGACAGTCAAAGTCAACTGCGTGACACACAACTCAGTACCAAGAACAGGAAGAAATATATATTTTTTGTGGCTTACGAAGCT
>PNEQ01130190.1:0-11967 GCA_003012365.1 Medauroidea extradentata | reverse complement strand
GAGTTACGATTTGTCCGTGTTATCGAGGGGTGTCCGGAGAGGTGGGGTAATCAGTCATTAATCACAAGAAATGCGAAGAAATTAGTACGCTATTATTTCTACAAGCAAAAGAGGCTGCAATAAATACTGTTTTGTACGTAACTATCGTATCAAGTTACGGGAGGGCCACCATGCAGTGGGAAAATTAACGTAACGTGGAAGACTATAAAAGAATGTCGAACAATGTGGGCAGTCAGATCTTTATTTATTTTTTATTTTGCTACTTCTGGCTGATCCTTTTTTTTTTTATCTCTTTGCTAGAAGCTGGCACCAGGCACCCTTCTATCACATAAAAGTTTTCATCTGGCTGGCGACAGCCAATGTGCATGCACGTGTGAGAGAGATAAGAAATGATCGATGGAGATAAGCTAGGGAGGTTGCGAGCGGAAGTAGTCAAGGTCAACCGGTACAGTCTCGTGCACTACAAACGCCGCACGTGACCACACGCATCTCGCACAAGATGTTTACATTGAAAAATACCTTACGTCCGTATGTTACAGCGTTGAGCGTAGGGGCAGCAGCCAACTGCTAGCCTGATACTTACTCTACCCTCCTTCATAGTTACAAAGGTATAAAATTAATTTTCCTCGTATACATGAATAAAAACGGTAGGCCTATTGTAATTAACAATCCTTCTGGGTCACTGTACATTATGTGAACATATTTTAACACTACTAATTTTAAAATTTAATTTTATGTATATAAATTGCATCATAGAACACATAATTTACAGCTGTATTCTTACACAAATTGTCATATTATAAAGCAATAAAATTTTAATCATGTTCTACAGAGTTACCGTATTTACTCGCGTAATCGCCGCATATTTTTGACCAAATTTTAGGCCCAAAAAATTAGGTGCGGCCATTATAAGGAGTTTTCAAAAAATTACCTTCTAAATTTTTTTTGGAGTAGAATATAACAAATGTACTTTTTTTTCTATATTTACTCGTTCGTAACGTGAACATTTCTTCTAAAATATGGAAAAATATTTTGTCTGTGTATAGTAAAATGGAAAAATTAAGACTAAAAAATCTTGTTAATCCATTCACGTCCGTCACTCAATGAAAATCGTTTAAAATTATCCCGCATAAGACGTTTACATTTTACGGTCCATTACATGTACGCTATTATTTCCCGTTAAGTAGTTTATAAACAAATCCGATTCACGCTTAAAACGTTACAACTCTCCAGACGCCGTTATGTTATCAACAGAGCATCATCAACAAGTGAGCGTGACTCATCGTGTCCGGCTTGGGCATGGATGTTGTGTTGTTCTTTCACCACCCACATCGGCTCTTGAAAACATTGTTGTTAAAGGGGCGTAAAAACTTCTCGCCAATTTTTCTACGTCGCAGTGCAAAGCAATGATTTTTAATTTTTCTTTTTAATGTCCGGGGCAATTTGTTTTGTAACCCTGAATTCGTTGTACATACCGGAACAAAATAATTTTCCGTTTATGTGTCATAACCCGTAGTTACCGTCATTTCACAAGACCCATGCTGAAATGTTTGTTTACGACACACGTGCGTGCCTGGCTCGCTGGGCGAAGAGGGAGGAAAGATAAAGAAGTGAGAGGTCGGCCTGCAGCGTTGCATCTTTACTCACGCGCCGCGTGCCTCGCTAGCAACATTTTACCACACCCCCACACGGAACTTGCCAGATATTTACTGTGGGATTGTTAAAGGCTAAGTACCGATGGACGACTTCGTTATAAAGTTTAATACTGTTCTAAAATATAATGTGATGAATTTAAATCCAGCAGAAACAATTTTTTATGTCTTTTAACCAAAAAATAATTAATTAAAAATTATTAACATTTTTTAAAAATTCTGTCCGAGTTATCCGAAGTCCGGACATCGAGATCCTAGTTATTGATGGTTCTCTGTATTACCAAAAGTTGGTTATTTTATTACGAATATGTTATTCAGAATTGAAATTAACATAGCGAATGCAGTGTATGTAAATCAAGGGACAAGTTGTGGTCGGTTCGTCGGTCTCGAACGCGCGTGTCTGAAATGTTCTGTATTCTACCTGCCGCCAAAATTATAGCGTATCTCCAAACTTTTCGAGGGGGGCATGAAAATTACATTTTCAGTTTCCTCTTCCGCTGGTACCACCCATCTATCTCGAAAAACTAAAAAATTCCTCACTTACTATATTTGGGCCTGCATTTTTCAGTCAATAATGTACAGTACATTGTTTGACAATTTTTTTAAATACAATAATTTACTTAATGAAAATTAACAGATAGCATTATTAGCACAACACTTCACAAATACGGTGCAAAAATTTCCAAGTAATTAGACTGGATGGTTTTTGATTGCTGACGAGTTTAGTTCGAACGTTTTTTGGACGCTCGATGTGAGTATCTGCCAATGTTTAGTAAATATGCCTTGCAACTCACGTGACGTCACAATGGTGGGGAGGTAGCAGAGAAAGTGGAGGGGGAACATGCGCACAGTTCGACCTGTCAATATATTCCCACCATGGTCCCACCCCTCCTCCCTCTTCATGTGGCTGTGTGTTTGCCACTTCCAGTATGTCCCCCTCCCCTTTTATTTATGAGATAAAGTGCCATGATAGCAGAACAAGCTTGCCTTCTTTATTTACTGTCCAGCCATAGCTGAGGAGAAAGCAAGACTCAGGAATGTGGCAGGGGTGGCTACAAGCAGAGGGCTGTGCGGACCCAACCATCACCCTGCCTTGCCTTCCCTCTCCCGGGGTAAAAATACAATGTCAACCTTTTTCTTCCTTTCTTTCCCTATGGAAAGATAGCTGATCACAAGACGTCAAAATTAACTTCTCACATTGCTTCTGCCTGCTGCCCACGTACTTTCCTCCCATGTCAAACAAAAAATAATTAGGGTTTTAGCAGGTACCGTTACAGCAGTGATAGAGGAAAGGAGGGGGGAGAAAAAAAAGAAAAGGGGTAATGATGGTGGAACCGGGTGGTGAGAACATTCTCTCTCTGTCTTCCACTCTTGACACTCGTAACTTTAAGATTACAACTAAGCCTCCCCCTTCCCCCAACCCACTTCGTGCCGCTCGCCTTCTTTCCAAGTTTTTTTTATATTTTCCGTGTATAGTGTGCACACCTGAATTTTTGTCAGTTGTTTTGGAATAAGAGTGCACACAATACATGAGTAAATACATACATGTCTATACTATCTAGTTTGTAGAAAGAGCTCCAGTTATGGAACTGAAGTAGATTGTAAAGAGGTAGACAATCTCCTTTGCTATGTTTGGGTTCTTATTGCTATAATGTAAGGACCAAACATTGTGGTAGTTGAGCTTCCTAATATGGGAGACACGTACTGATGGCACGGCCCGGTCGCACTCAGCACTCACTCGGTACGGCCAGAACATGTTCGCTCTGTTACAAAAACATGTGCATGTGTCGCTTTCGCTCTTCTCCCCATGTGTATCAGGCCACAGCACATTGCGTTCCTAAGAGTCATTATCATACGCTTGGTAACACTTGGTTAACTATACTGCAAGGAAAAAGGAAAACTTGTGTGGGCTGATAGTAGCATACCTAACAATCATATTTATTACACAATACTACGTGTGTTGGCAAGTAAATTATAATAGACCCTTTAACAAAATTAGACACATAATTTCTTAATGTGGTCTAGTGGTGTGTGTTATATAAATGAATAATGAGTAAACGAGTAGTATAAGTTGAATAAGTGTGTAAATAAATATTATTATCTCCAAGCTTATGATTCACAAGGTACACACATACACACTTTACCAAAGAACTGAATTTTACATTGACTGATAGTGTCGTCCTAAACAAGCGTCTGCCTCCAAAATTATTTACCTGAAAAATAAAGTGAAATATAGATCTGATTTGTTCTCAAGGAATGTTTATGAAATAATTCAGACACCCGCTAATAAGTTATGTGAACAAAATTCATTGAAGAAAATTACCTTAATTTGTGAAATATGTCGACAAAATTATAATTTAAATCAACGAACCAAATGAAGATGTAACACACTCTCAGTGGAAACAACTAAAATCAATCATAGTAGACAGAAAGAAAAATTAAGTTGAACTACGACGTATGATTAAATCAGATGTAACTGTCAAAAGTAAATCTCGTGGTTTTAAAAATCAAATTAAGCTGGTTGCAGGAACTCGTAGTTTGTGTGGCTGGCGCGCTAAACGTTCATGCAACACGAAAAGTATCAAGTATCAATGATTCCCGTCGATAAGTATCAGGAACAGTTTTATGTGAACAAATCAAGTGATGAGATTTTAGTCAGCACTTAAGATTCCACTATACTCGTGAGGTACAAATTATTGGTTTTTAAGCTGTTATATTTATTTTACGGTATAAATAAAAAAGTGTGTTTAGGTATAACCATTTTAATGTATACATACGTTCTATTTTTTGCGCTAAATTTGCTTTACACGTTAAATGCAATTTGTAAACAGTGTGAGAAAAAGTAGTGTAGTAATTTTTTCTCTTACTGTTTACGAATTGTATTTTACAAGTAATGCAAATTTTGCGCAATAATGTTAATGAACATGTACAGGAAATTGGTTCTACCTGAACACATTTTTAATTTATGCTGTAAAACTAATATTACGACTTGAAACCTAGAACTCGTACATAAAGTGTATAGTGGAATCTTAACATCTAGGTATTTAGCGCTGGGAGGGGAGGGGGGTGACATGATGTGGGTATGGAGCAGCATTGAAATAAAGGGGCGTGGGAAGTGCGAGATGCCCGAGATAACCCGGCCACCAGCGACATCATCCGGCATGATTCCCATGTGCGAAAATCCGGTTGCAGACCCCGCTGGGGATTGAACCCGAATCGCCTTGATTAGAAACAGTTTTATGTCTTGAAATTCTGGCAGTTCCGTGATGTAATAAAATCACAAATAATAAATCAACTTCAACTCCACCTGCAAGTCTCTATATTGCCAATGTTAAATGAACCCGCAACTCTTTTCTATCTGTGCAGTGTGAGCTTATTGGCCTGTACCTTGACACGTAAAATACAATCTGAAAAGTGACGCTATCACAAAATGCTCCTGCCAAAGCAACCATAGAACCTGACTGAAAGTTTCTCAAAATATGTCTTAGCACCACAGGTACTAGAATAATGAAATAGAATTGGACAAAATTGCAGATAACTTATTTAAATTAACATATTTCCAAAGTCTAGTATAAGATGCCTTTGGCCTGCTCAGAAAAACCTTATTCGTTGCTATTTCCTTTCTGATAATTATTTTACATGAACCCTGTTATAAAAATGTATTGAATGCTTGCAATAATACAGTGTTCTTACGCCTGGCACTTACATGACTGTCAATGAAATAAACCTTAGATGATAACAAGAAGCAAATATTATTACAAATGATAATAGTAAAATTATTAGATAAAATAATATTCACAAATGTAAGATTGTTAAATGCATTAAAATGTGAAATGTTAAAAAAATACTGCTTTACATATTTAAGGTCTAGATCTTTCATTTATATAGCTATAATGATAATTAATTGTATAAACTACGTACTCTAATATTTAAAACTGTTCTTGCCATTTCGTTTATACTATTATTACTATTAAACCTAATGGTTTCAAAACTGAAACCCCTTGCAATTTTTATTAATCATTGAATTAATGAAATTTGAATGAACTTTTTTTAATTAAATTGTTTTAACAAAACATATGATGTTATTTATCTTGAAAAAAAAAAATATGTTTCATAGTAACAACAATTTTACAATTGATTGATTTAGGTCTCTGTTTAAAAAACAATATTTTTGTAAAAGATATTTTGTGCTATAGTGTGCTACAATTAGCAGTTTTTATATATATGTATATATATATATATACACACATACACACACACACTCACACACACACACACACCCACACGCCCACCCACACACACACCCACGCACGCATGCACGCACACACACACCCAAAAAAAAAGTGAAAAACGTGTTCCCAATATGTTTGCAGATTTGAAGAACGCACTTGAAACAATATAGAAATAATTAAAAAAATTAAGTGCATTTATTAGAAACACAAGGTGGGCGCCTATCTCAGCTGTGAAGAACTTTGTAGGGCCGTCGTTCTCTTCTTCCGCGTTCCTCCGTTTATTCATGTCTCGTAACACGCCCGGTTGGCTAATGTTTACAGGATGAGCACTCCACCTACCGTGCTGCACGCGCATCGACTGTCCCTCTGCTGCTCTTGCCACATCTCCCCCGTGCTGTCAGCTGCCACAATGTTTGGACCCTGCAGTATATGGGTTGTGATGATACACAGATTATACGTGTGGTAGTTAGTATGTTCAATATTGTCGGCACGATTTTGAGATACCCCTTTAAAAGCCTTGAGGGGTTGTCTCACAACCTTACCACCGACCGGGGATCGTTCTTAAACAACTAACGAAAGTCTAGAAGAAGAAAATAGATGGAAAACCGGAGGTGAGGAAAAGTCACTAGGTGAGGTAATCTAGTAACCTAGGTGTAGGCCTCAGGAAATACTAGTGTCCTGTTCTCACCTTGGTCAAGAACTACACTTCCATCTACTTCAACTTTAGAACATAAAACCGGGTGCATCAAGAATCCAGAAAAAGTAGGTAATCTAACCTAAACAAAAATATATAAATCACGAATAAATACTGGGGGTTTGGTAACTCAAGGTAAGAACAATAGTACAAGGCATGCAAGAGGCATTTATAAATGCATGTACCTATTTGTCTCAATAAATTACTGATAAATAAATAAACTACTTGATTCGTGACCATAACTTATTTATTTTCTAGAACCTTTTCGAGTTTAACATTTCATCCGCAAGAAACAAGTATAACCTTTCATATTCTGCTCCTTTGTTTTTCTACTTCACACTATTCAACGATACTACTGAACCAGTACATCTGACAGCTATCTATAGCTGTATTGGTCGGGTTCCATATGGAACTAAACCGAACTATAACCTAATTACATACGCGGTGTTAAGAAACAACCTCGGGACCACCAAGACTTATTAGTTATGTTACGTCGGAAAAGTTAACAATAATTATATATATATATATATATATACTAAACGTTACAATTCTTTAAACCCTAACTGTGGTATTCAACGACATAAAAACAGTAATATTCGCGGTACCTGACATAACATTGAAGCAGAAGTTACAAGGGGTTCTTCCACACTACTGTGAAAATAAAAATTAAGACGTTACATGTTAGAAAAAAAACTAAGTGTCACTCTAGGAGCTTATCGTTACTTTAGATGGCTAAGTCATGTTTACCTCGTAGCTTCCAAGCCTAACTCATCATTCCAAGACGTCGACTAACATACTGCTCTCCCGCGCTAGTCTCCCCGACTATTTAAAACCACGCCTTACAGGCGAGTGGTCTACATTCCCGATACAAAAATGTTTTGAAAACTTTTAAAATCTTTTCTAAAGCATGGCAAACACTTTCTGAAAAGTTTACTTTACAGTGTTGTTACTGGCGTCATTTCTTGCGCCACCTGCGCCGCGCCATCATGGCCACACTGCCCCACTTCCGATCTTCAGCTATCGTCCGACACTCCTTGTTGTTCAAACAAATGACTATCGCCGAGCACACACCCCTCTACCCTCTTCTCCTGTGGTCGTGTCCGCATGACATACTCCCCGAAGGTCAAACTTTACTCGTGTGAAAAAAAACTAAACGTCAGCTGGAAAAGACTTTGTTTCAACCAGAACGTAAACTACTGAAAGTGGAGGAAGTAGCGCACAATAGCGTTTTTGTCACCTGTTGATTACAAAATGCAGTGTATCCTCGTGCTACAGTAAATGTTGTAATCAACAAAGATCTATCAACACATCAAGCACTACTCTTGTTCCCACCTTCGTCAATGTTTTCGCTGCCTCGCTTGGCCTTGTCCAACTGCAAGCTCATCACTAATAATGTCTCGTAACGTAACATGTTGTACCTTACTTCGCGGTGCTAACATGATGTAAGACTGACTTCAAAACAAATATCAAGGAAAATCTATGCTCTGAACCACACAATTATCATATCAAGAAAAATTAAACCAAACACGGATAAACTTATCGAACACAAACTTTTAACTCAAACGGGACGAAAGTATTATTACGAGGTCTCTACCTCAACAAAAAAAACAAAAACCAAAATTTTACCGTCGCGACAATATACAACTTGTGCTTCCTGGTGGATGTCTTTAGGCACAAATTTTTCTTCAGCTTGTTGCACTATTAATTCCTCACAATTAGATAAGCAGACATCTAAGAGGTTTTTAAATGGCACTAAACTATGAAGCCATGTTAGAATTTACTCGGTGACAAAGTTTAAGATAGCTTCTGGTTTCATTTGACCACACTTTGAGTGATATTATCTTGTGCATGACAGTTGTATCAATCAATGCCTAGGACATTAAAAAGTGTCCAGAATGATAATTTTGCCGCGAATTGTTTGTAGTTTAGTAGAAGAAATATTTAAAACAATGGAGCATCCTGCATCTGTAATTCTGTTATTTGAGACTCCAATTATCCATACGTAATCTTCTTAGGTGCAGAAAAATACTCGGAACATGGCGAAAGATTGAATTCCAATTGTCAGTACCTGCGGCGCTGTTCACACTCAGACTAGATGATGCATACAGATATATCACTTGCACGAACTTTAGTGACCGTGAAGCGTGCTATTGTTATCTGTTAGCAGACATCCCTCCTTCCCACTGATTCCTCATCTCACACTCCTTCCACCACTTTTCCATCTGTCTGACCCTCCTGGCAAGCACTGCTCTGAAAATATAATCCTGCTCTTTCTACCTGTCCCATTTTCAACTTGTGATTCTTTTCAATATTTCCATAGAATTTTAGTCATTGTTCTTTCAAATGTACCTGGTTTGGTTTGTGTTACTAGAATTGTCTGCTTTGATTTATAAATGGGATATTATTGTGCTTCACTTTTGTAGATAACCAGCTTGTGCTATTTTATTTACGTTTAGATTTTGATACACTTTTTGGATTATGATTTTGTCTACAATTGTTGATGAGCTATATAATTTTTTTTCATTTTGATAAGTTTGTTACGTGACTTGACGATATGAACCTTAAAAGGAATACCTAGGATCTCACGACCAGTTACGAGATCTTAAAGAAGATAGAGGAAGGCGAGGGCTATGAGGATAGACATTGCAGGGGAATATGTTATTGAGTTGTCAAGCTTGTCAAAGATTTTGAAAGAGGAGGATAACAAGATTTTGCCTGCAGTGGTAAAGAAAGGTCGTAACATCAAGTTAAAAAAGGTTTTGAGATGCAGATCGCTAAAGCATAGTTAAAACTTTGTTTGCCTGGTTCAACCATACGTGAGGGTAACCCATGCTGATCTTGGGCCCAAGGATCAAGGAGAAGATGAAGACATTCATCATGATACTAAATGTTGATTATTTTAAGTGGCCGGATCACTTCAAGGAGAGGAATGTATCACGTAGCACAAGATTGTAGAGGAGAGTGCAGTGGTGATGTCTGTCATGGTGAAGCAGGGGTTAACAAACAGTTAGTGGTTTGTTTACTAACAACCCAGCCATGGCAGCAGGCAGGTGGTAACATGACTCTGCTTCCTTTCTTCCTTTTCCTTCTAACACATTGCCAGTGGCTGCCGATTTCACTTGTATCTAGGCGACGGAAAAGTGAGGGAAAATGAAGGGGAAAGGTATGTTGAAATGCCGACCAGACGACGTAACGTCATGTGAGGGATGTTGCTGTAGTGTAGATAGCAAAGGTTGGCAGCCAGAGGCAGAGAGGAGCGAGCGGGAGAAACGTGTGCGAGTCCGTGTGGGGAAGTGGAGTGATGGCTCGGGACGTGGAAGGCGAGAGCAAGTGATCTTGGTGATGGACACGAGCAACAGAGTGATGTTGTGAACAGTGGATTAGTTGTGATAGCTGGAAATATAATAACAAAACAATACATGGTGCAGTTGGTAGGATGTGTGTGAATAACAATCGCGGCTCAGTGTGTTCAAAGTGAAACAATATGGCGAGTGCTTTCAACATACCGGCAAAATTGAATTTAGATGGGAACATCAGTGAAAATTGGAAAAAGTTTCGACAAGCCTTTGAAATATATTTAGAAGCTTCAGATTTGAAAGCCAAAAGTGAACAATAAAAGATCGCTATTTTCTTAAACATAGTTGGAGATGATGCCCTTGATGTGTACAATACATTAATTTTCACAGAAGATGAAGAAAAAAACAAAACGTTGGAAATCGTGCTGACGAAATTCCAAACATATTGCAATCCGAAGTAGAACATACTCCACAGCCGTTTTATGTTTTATTCACGCACACAAAAGGAAGGGGAAAGATTTGATAATTTTCTAACAGGCCTGAAAATGCTGGCACGGGACTGCGAATTCAAACACACAGACAAATTATTAAGGGACCGAATTGTGTTTGGAACAAATGACAAGGTTACACAGGAAAAAATAATAAAAACAGGAAACATAGAGTTAGAAGATACGATTCAACTGTTTAGAACTGCAGAAATTACCTCGACCCAGGCCAAGGAAGTGATGCAACCAACACGGGAATTGAGCTACACGAACGTCGATGAAACCAAGTTTCAAAAAACAGTCTCCCCACATTTCACCAAACAGCCAACTGCTCAAAATTCGCGTGTAATTGGTGTGGGTATCATCACATTAAGGATCCTATGAAATGTCCTGCAAGAGGAAAAGAATGTTCAGTATGTGGGCGTAAGAACCATTTTGCAAAAGTATGCAGGTCTCGCACAAAAAGGAAACCTCAAAATTCCCAACTAAGTGAGGTGAAAGATGGGGATAAGTATACTAACAAAAGTGCAGATCGACAAATGGAAGACTATTATTGCAGCACAGTGTATACAGAAAACAAAGTGAGATCGCGACAGTGTGCTGGACGGAGACATTGAGGTTAGAAAATTCAGTTGATGTAACCTTCAAATTAGATACTGGTGCGTGTGTAAACATACTACCTCTGAAAACATTTTCCCTGTTGCAACAACATGCCCCCAGAACAGTGTTACTGAAGAAAGAAACTATGTCCTTAGCTGCATATAACAACTCTAAAATTGAGGTAGTGGGAAGTGTTGATGTACACTTGACTGTAAATGGGGTTCAGTCGCTTGAAACTTTTGTCGTCGTCGATGAAGAATCTGTTCCCATATTAGGTCTTCAGACATGCCAGACAATGGGGCTGCTACATCGAAATGTGATCAGTGAAGTGGACGGACATTCGAAAAACATTGTCGTCTCCCAGTATGCAGAGGTCTTCACGGGCATTGGTGAGTTTGAAAATCACTATTCACTCAAGCTAAAAGACAACAGTGTTCCCACATCCCACCCACGTACCAGAGTACCGTTGGTAATAAAAGATAGGCTTAGGTTGGAACTAGATAGACTGTGTAAATTAGATATTATAGCAAAATGTACCACGCCTACAGAATGGGTCAACAGACTTGTGATTGTTGAAAAGCCAAACGGCTCCCTTAGACTGTGTCTTGACCCTCAGGATTTAAATGAGTCTCTGGTAAAAGAATACTTTGAAATACCCACTTTTAGAGATGTGACTGCAAAGCTGAAAGACGCACGGTACTTTAGTGTTCTGGACCTAAAAGATTCCTTTTGGCATATAAAGTTGGATGAGCAAAGTTCATCAATGTGTACATTTAGCACCCCTTTTGGCTGCTATTATTTCAAACGACTGCCATTTGGTTTAAACATTTCTGCAGAAGTATTCCAAAAATACAACACTGCCACTTTTGGTGACATTGACGGTGTCATAATATATGTAGATGACCTGCTTATCTATGCACCAGACGAACAAGCACACGACAAGATTCTAACACAAGTGTTGGACAGGGCAAGAAAAGCAAATGTCAAATTTAATGTACAAAAATTTCA